>CCAG010004843.1:0-48399 GCA_001077435.1 Glossina morsitans morsitans | reverse complement strand
TATGTTTGGCTTTTCTTTTCTTTTTTTCTTTTTTTTTTTTTTTTTTTTTTGTTAATACGAAGCGATCGATATCTACCGTATAAATCTGGGGAGTAATATGAACTTTCATTGTCAAGTTTTGCGAGCGCGTTTGCGAGCGCTAAAGCGATCTCGAAATCTCAAAAAATTCAAATCAACGTCTGTCTACTCTTTATAATGTTTTCATATCAATGGGACGTAAAATTAATGGAAGCGACGAAAACATTGCACTCATATCGAACTTATCGAGCCATTAATGTTCGCTACCTTTGATGGCATCATATTGTTTAAACAAGATGGCGGGAATTAACACGCAATCGTCATAATAGACGATCTATTTAATGGGAAGCGTTCCTAATGGAATCCTCCATACATTATATATATTAGTTTTGTCTTTATCTTAATCAAATTCTTGTAAATGCTTTATGTGCGTGTGATCCTCAACAACGTAGTGAATGATAAGCATTTCAGAGGCATCCAAACATGGTTAATGGTAACTTTTCTTGGTTGATTTTTTCCTTCCGTTTTTCAGTTAAATTTTATTTTAAAACTAAACTGAATTCGTATTAGAGTCTAATTTACTGTATTATGAAATATTTACTTTTAACATGCGATCCACTTGTTGCATTTGTGTTTTGATATTTTGTGGGAGAGTCCCTCCGGTAATTTGAGACCCTATAGAAAGTCTAAGCATATTAAGTTATTCCAATTATTGTTGTTACTGTTGCTTTTAATTTTACCATCACTTTTTTTTCAGGTATAATTTTGAAATACAATTTGTTCTTTTTTTGCACAGAGTCTACTACTCACGTAAGAGCATGTGTAAGTGAATGTAGCGAAGCGTGAAGCGAAACAAGTCACAGCGAATCCATGAAATTTTATAAGTAAAGGTTTTCTTGTTTTAACTTCGTTTGGGTAAAAAGAGAATGAAATAAGAAAAAAAATTATATCTACATATATATATCTACATATATATATATATTTATAATAATTTTATTCATATATTAAATTCAAGGCCAATGAACTGGTTTGTTTGTAAAGGAAAATACTGGGACCAGTAGCTTAAAACATAATCCTTAACTGTCGTCTAATGTTTAAATTAACAAAAAAAAAAAAAAAAAATGAATGAATAAAAAAATATTACTCCAAGTTATCTTAAGCTTTTGCTTTCATCAAATTCTTTCATTCTCCGTTTGTCTGACTGTCTGTTTGCTGTTGACAATAGTTATGCGTTTTCTAATAAGTGTACAACAGTAAAAACCGCATAACAAAGATGACGAAATCATTTAGAAGATTTTGTAACGGAAATTGTGAATTATATGTAGTTTTACGCAAAGATTAACTGATTGTGGAAGAAATTTATTATGATTACTTTAAATCTGTCTGTGTGTAATGTCCGTTGTATTTAGAAGAGAAGTCTGCTCGATAATGCAAGCTACACGAATGCAATGAATATAAGTAAAAAAAAGTGACGAAATTATTATGAAACGATTTTTGACTTCTGCCGACTTTGATCACCGAACTCTTTCGGCAAAAGCGAACGATAAACGTACACTCTCGAGTTATGTAAAATAAAATCATTCAATCCTTTATTTTAACATTGCTTTTATCACGACAATCTTCACCTGTAATCAATCCTATCGTTGAAGATCCCTCAGGAGTTGTGAAAAAGGCTTCTGCAAGATTGCTAAGAAGCAAATAGAATTTTTTCTTAAAGGCTCATCACTATTACGAGCTGAAATTACACTTGGATCGTTCTATCGGTTCATTTGTTTCTACAAAAACAAACAAAACAAAGAAAAGTAGCTTGAGGCTAACATGACAGCGTAAACTTTTCAAATAAATATATTGAAAATCATGCAACGAGGGACTGTTGAAAGTGACGGTGAATTTTGAAGGTATACTTACACACTTACAACTTATAAGAGGTAACTAATATTCTTTGAGGTCATACATGCTTGGGTAACAAACTTCCTTCTGGAACTATAAGGAGATTGATTAGACTAAAAGAAATATTCATTTCATTCATGCTCTGATTATGGATAATAAAAATCAGTCCTACATTAAGATGGCAGCAGGTATTGGATTTAAGAAAGGGAATATGCCTAAATTTTCGAACTTAAATGCTTACTATAATTGCTTTCATTTCATGTAATCTAGTGGCGGCGGGACAACTTTTGAAAAATTTTCACTAACGTGATATAATATCTTGAACAATCGACATATCTTCGTATTGTTACTAACTGAACATTCTTGTGAAAGACAATATGTTAAGAGTAATATTGAGCATGAGCCAAATTTATTTTCAACCCGCGCAAGACTCGTACTAAGCTAGAACAAAAGTTTACTCACTCGATATACCGACCGTAGATTGTAGCGTACATGTATTTAAAATTATTCTTTGTACTACTCATCTACAGTTTGCAGGTATAAGGGAATACGAATTGAGAGCCACATCTGCATACATATATTCATATATATAGATATATACACACAGCTTAATGATTGTGGACCCGGACTAATTGTGCAGTTGATCGAAAATTATGTTAAGGAAAAATGTCGGGAATCAACTTAATGTTCTAAACTCAAAACACTACTATTTGGAGTCTATCATATAGTTGAAGAAAGAGGAACAAATCAATTTTTAGTAATGTTTGGTATTATTTTTTTTCTGACTCTCCAAGCTCACTTAAAGAGAATCGAAAGCGAGCATTTTGACCAAGCCTGGTTTTCTATACAAAAATTTAAAGAAGAATATATATATATATATATATATATGTATATATATATAACATATATAACATATATATATATATATATATATATATATATAACATAAGGAAGAGACTGGGTCGATTTCACTATTCATTCTGGTCGAGATATTTGGGTATCCGTAAGTTTTGCTCTTATCACCTAAATGCGTTTCGGCGATTTGTTATTTAAATCTTTAGCGGTAAATGGTGAATCACTGCAGAGATTACTTCAAGCATTATATAAACGTGTATCCCTCAACCGCTCAGAATGTATGATACGTAATAATGAGTACAAAGCATTTAGGGCAAGGGTTGTGAAAAATATATTCCTAAAAATTTAATTTGTCATGTTATGCCGTAAGATTCATGGTTTGCACCGCAGCTAGGCCAGTAACCTTTCTCTAAAAATTCGGTTGTGATCTTCGATTCCCCTTAAGCGAAATACTAACTTCTGACTCAGCTTGCAACAATTTGTGATGTTGTTTAATAATATCGCCTAAAAAACATTAATCGTAATAATAATCGAGATATCATAAGTCGGTCCCAGATGTCAGTTAAAGATTCAAATATGCTGTCACGCCACGCCAAATGTCGTGTTCTCATAAAGGATTAATATTTATCAGATTATATATAATAAATTTTTTGATCCTCTAAATGTGGTCAGTGGCTTTTCATCATTACAATATATCTGAATTATAAAGAAGGCGGTTTAAGCAAAATGTTTCTTAAACTTGTCTATAAATTGTAAGTTGAGATCAGTTTAATAAATTAAATGTAATTGAACTTTGTTTCATGAAAATTGAAATTTGTCATATGCATGCGTACCGGAGTATGTCGGTTGCCATCAATATACATTATTCTTTGTGTTTTCGTAACATTTTGACATCAATTGTCATCAAAATATCTTTCTGTGTGAGCGAGTTTTTGTGTTGAAAATAGAATTTATAGAACAAACCTTATGATGCATGTGACAAGGGAGAATGTTGAGATATAAAAAAAAATAAATAAATAAATAAGTAAATAAGTAAAAAAAAAAAGGATAGACTGACTCTCAACGATAGTTTTGTAAAAACTTGGTATAGCAAAAAAAGTTGTCACAGATAACAAACAAGTCAGATTTAATATAAAGCTTATACCGAATCGATTGACACCCAACGCTTGTTTCGAGAGACGAAGAAACATTTAAACATGGGCACATTGCGAATGTAACGTTCTATCTAAGTGTGAACATTACTACAGCGTAATTTTATTCAATTTTACTCAAATTTGTCGCTATAGCTAAGCTATTGCTATAACATAGCAGACACGATCACTACTAGTACAACATATTCAAAAGCTACTTGAAACGTTGTTGCGGTACAATACACGTCATATTTATTCTAACCATCGCCTGCTGAGTTATACCTATTTTGTTACACCTGTAAATACGTATCAGGAATCGAAGAATATAGAGTCTCCATCGATTCTTAGGGCAAAATTGGTTCGCGACACGTAGGGGAAGTGATAGCCACATGCGACTTAGTCACAAGACTATCTAAATGCTGAGCAGCGCTTTGATTCGTATGAAGATATGAACAAAATGGTGCAATGAATGGCTCGCGATGAAAGAGAACATTTTTACTTAAATCCAATCAGAACATCATTTCAAAAAACCGCTTTTCATCATTTTTCTGAATTTAACATGTACGAAATCAACTTCCATTTTATACCTGTCCGTTTGTGCATGTATTCTATGCCAGATTCTGAATTAATCTTGTCTGCCGCTCCTTTCACGGTGGAATCAATTATGTAAGAACAGGTGCGATCCGGGCCCATTGTATTTACATACATTTATATAGAAACTGTGTATAGCTTTCGAGTCTTTTCCATGAGAGTTTAATAATTTAATAGTAATCGCTAGGCGTCTTTTGATTGACTTATGAAGTTAGGAAATGATTACTTTTTTGTATGTATATAGAGTCAAACATATATATGTTTGTCGTCGTACATACGGGTCATATCGGATAAACAGGTGCGATATCAAGCACATAAAATACAATAAAAATACATTGGTAGGACAGACGGACAGACAAGCTACTAAATCATTTGTTGCGACAATCGCTATAATAAACTGGTCTATCCGCAGTCCTCCTGGGTGTTGTATACATCAGTACAATTTGTAAGGCCCATAATATCATTTTCATGATGTTTCAAATTATAAGAATAAACGAATATACGAAAAGGATTCCGTCAATATGAAATCCTGTACAATTTTAGCTGCGTTTTAACAACGTAGATATACTTGTTGAAAACAATTTTTAAAATTAGAAAGAAGAAAGGATTCAATTAAATAGGATGTACAAGTAAAAGTTAATTTCTAATTGAAAACTGCTTTTGAGTTATGCTTAATGAGAACTTATTTAATTTGGACCCAAAACTATCTTCCATTAATTAAATAGGATTCAGTTTTAAACGTAGAATAAAAAAGAACAATTTTTCTCTAGAAGATCTCCTTGATCTTAAGTTTGTTGTGATCGCATTTCTTCCTTCCACTAATTTAGTCAATTTTTAATAAAAATCTGCTTAAGAGAAAAACCAATGGGACAAAAATAAATTCCAAATGATTTTAAAATGTATTCACGGTGTGTCGTATGTCCCTTAAAAGAGGCGGAGAGATAGAGTCAGTAAATTCATGCACAATTTAATGGACTTACAACTGAACTCCGCAATTGAATATAACTAATACACGGAGTTTATGGTGGACTCTCTGGTGGATAGTTGTGCACATTTGTGTGATATTGTAATTTCCCCTAAGTGTTGAATATGATAAAATGAAAAATGAAAAACATTGAAAACTCACTGAGGAACAATATGATGATGATATAGGTAATGACGTGACTTGAATAACTAAATGAAAGACTACCTTTCACAGTATAAACATATCTACATACATAAAAGTATATACTAAACAAGTTGAAAAGAAATCAAATGCAAATGCAAATTGAAAGGCAAAGTGAATTGTTGGCGTCTTTTTTTCCTGTAATAAATTGAATAAAAATGAATTTTTTTTGTTTTTTTTTTTTTTTTTGCTTTCTACGTGTGAGTAAATGATCGGTTATGAATTTTCGGGTTTTTTTTCTGTGTATTTTTTTTTTTTTTAGTCAAAGGGATTTACTCTAGTCGGCTCAAGAAAGAAATGAAAATTTCATTGATGTTGTTTGCACTTGCAAAACAAGACCAGTTTTAGTTGTTTTAGCGAGAGGAAAAATACTTAAGAAAGAAATAAAAATAATAATAATAAAAAGACAGTATACAAGTGTGGAAAAGTGAAGAGAAAGAGCAAAAAATGTAATACACTTCACAAGACTAGTGAGGAATGCGAAAGATTCGGTTCTGCTCGGGTATTCTGACACCCATCATTTCTATATATTTTTGCAATATTTTTTCATAACTACGTTACACAATGAAGAAAAGTGCGCTTTTCAGGCGAGTATTCGCATAAAAGGGATTTAACGACACTATGGGCATAACATGCCACGCAAGTGCAAGCATCATGCAAATGAACGGTTAAAATTAGTGATTTGTATTTTTTTCTTTTTTTTTAGGCATGAAAGAAAAACTTTGAACTTAAACATATTCCTCTGCTCGGGGCTTGGAGTGATTAACCGCTTTGTTAAGGACAAGACGAATGAATGGACAAATAAATATTGCCATTAGATTGACTTATCCGCTCTGATAAAGACTCTATTTATACGTGTGGCCTTCTAATGAACTTAGCATACTGAACGTGGTTGATGCGAATGAAGCAAAAACAATTATACTGACGGGGAGAATATCGAAAAAGGCATAACAACAACGAAAGCATGGTATATAGGACACATGCTTCATTAAAGAAGTTACAACAACATAAAATACGATAACCACAAAGGGGTCGCACAAAGAATAAAGTAAAATAAACAACAAGTGCAAAAGTTTAACCGGTTGCTGTTTGAGGCGTTTTTTTCTTTTCTTTTTTTTTTTTTGTTATTTTTACTAGGAAGTACGTGTGCATGTGTTATATAGGTAAACAATGCTGTGTTATTATTCTTTTACCTGATACTTGGGCTGATTACTTGCTTGGCATGAAATTCGAATAATTTTAAATTGATAAATAGTTTCATTCGCTATTTATGTATATGTATATACGTACATATATTTTCCTTTTCTTTTATATTTGATAATGCATATGTTTCTATTTTATTAATTTTAGATAATTTCATGTAATTCAATCGCTACAACGATGCTTCCGTTATCTAACATAAATAAATGGAAACACACGTAAATCTGTTTATTCGCATATATGTCTATGTATATATATATATATATATATGTATATATGTATATATATATATATATATAATACTTCATATATGTATATATATATATAATAATTAATGCTTTATTACACTTTTACTAAGTAGCAATTGCTTTTGTTGTTGTTGTTGTGGTTGTTGTTATTCTTGTTGCTGTTTTTATTATCATATTAATTAATATTGCAAATATCGTGTAAAGATAAAAGCTTTCGAGAACTATTCAAGTTGAAATTGTTTATTAGCAAATTACTGGTTAATAATTTGCCATAACAATACCACAAGAAACACATATAAATAATTAACAAAGTCAATAATAATAACAGCATAACAAGTGTTTGATTTTCTTAATTGTACACACACACACACACACACACACATGCACATACACATACACATACAGATACACACACGCATAGACGCACACATGCACGCAACAGGCAAGCAGGCAACATATCACAATTAAATGTATAGCGCTACTTAAAAGAACGCTTAGGAAACTCTCTCACAGTAATATAAAAACAACAACAGTATGACACGCAACAACAAAACCCTAATCAGCAAGTGCAAACAACACGTACAAAGGCAATTCTCGCGTATTCAACGATCCGAAACGAAACGCCTGGCAAAATGCGCACAAAAACACCTTTACTAACTATATAGACAGCTAAATCATGACCCGCCAATAAGACGAACAGCCAGTCGACTTAACTAAAACACTATTATTTTGTTTTTATTTTTATAACGTAATGTTTCAACCTTTTGTTGTTACAATTTTACACAATTTTACACAACTTTTTGCCTTTCTTATTATATTGTTTTTGATTTTTCTTTTAAATATCTTTCTTAATCTCTTCCGCAGTCAACAACTTGTACAACTTGTTACTACAAACACCGTCAATGCATTAAAAGTTAAATTGTGATATCAATAGTTTTGGAGTCATCTACTCATCAGTCTCATTTGTATTCGTATGTATTCAAAAAGAAACTACTATTTAAAATTTGTAATACAAAAGGAACGTTCGGAAATGAAATAATTTCAATATATGCAATTACGTATGTATATGAAAGAGTGCTTTAGAAATCGGTTCATGGATTTCTTCAAATACCTATGTGACCGCGAAATTGCCATCCATTGATTATACGATGTCGAGCAGGATAAGTGTAAAATTATTTTAAAAATAATTCCTCCTAATCAGCAATCGAATCTCTCTACGCTGTGAGGTTCCTTCAAATAGTAAATTGTCGATATGTTGCTTTCGCCACCAACTCTCAACTTTAAAGCATATTGTACCACTTATGGTACAGAGCGTATTGCTTTTGTGTGCATTGTCCTTCCATCCGATATGTGGCCATTGCATTTTTATGTTCGATCTAAACATTCCAAATTTCGAGATCTCCTTATAAACTATAGCCCATTAACTAACGGGTCCACATTAAAAATTAATTTTATTAAAAATTGTATCGGACCGTTTTTATTACTCTCGTTCGACTTAACAGTATATTTTAAAAAAGTCGCTATTTGAAAAACAATTTTCCCGTTATATCCCAGTGAAAATGGTATTTTGACGCCTTCAATAAATATATAGAAATATGGAAAACTCAGACAGGATGGCAACTTTCTTTGAACCTTTTTCCATATAAATGTTTTCATAAAAAATGGGCCTTTGGCTTTAAATGGCAACAAAATCCTGCTTTTAGTATTTTATCATATTCGCAAAATGAGTTTGTAGTGAACGAAGTGGTGTGGGGGTTGATAGGTTAATAGGTTGTCCTTACCTCTAGCTATAGCTTTTTAGCTATTGTTTTTTTTTTTTTTTTGCTGTGTTTCCTTTGGCCTTGATCGCGATACTCGTCATCTAAATATAGACCCGATATGAAATCAATGTTATCCGAAAGATTCTCATATATTGGATATCAATTCTCAAATGCCCTGTTAACCAGTAAAATATTTTGAAAATAACGTCCGGTTTAGGAAGGACTAAGCCATAAACTTTTCGTCTCTTTGCATAGAGTTAAAATGTTCCGGTATTATTACGTTCCAATTTTTGGAGTCTTGCTTGCGTTTCATTTACTTCGTTGCGCACTCTCGTAACATAACTGGTTTTAATTTTTTTATGTTTTCTTTTGAAGCCAATTTGTTGTGTTGTTGTATGGAAGAGCTTTTAAAAGTCTAGTAATATACTTAATAATTATTTCCCTGCAAAGATTTGCAATAAAACGATTTAAAACACTTTTTCTACGAATCTATAAAAATCTGTGCAAGAAAATCGAAATTGCATCTTAAACAGAATAAGAAAAAATAGTATGAAATTAACATAAAATGGATAATAATACGAAACTAAATATTATTAAAAATCGGATCTTTTTCGCGGTATTAATTCAAAATTGTTTTAAATGGTTTGAAACGCGTTATTTCATCATATGAATGGATGAATTATTTCCGTGAAGAGCTTTCATTTCTCTGCTCTCATAGCCAACCATAGAGGAAAGCAACGTTTGAAAAGCAATGTTGAAAGCTATTTTAAGTTTCAATTTGAAAAATGAATCAGAAAATAAGCTGTCAAATAATAAACTGTTATTTTGAAAAAGAATTTTTATATAGTTTTTTTTTTTTTGGAAAAAAATGTTAGCGCCGCCACAGGAGGAATGTTTTACAAATATTGTCCAAGATTTCTTAATATGCACCACCGTGCATAAGGCCCGGCAATTGGGCGTGTTTCAGGGCGAGACACTGGTGCGCATCACATTGGACAAAAGTCATAGGCAAACGAAAAGTTACTCCAATTCCGAAAATCCCTATTTTAATGAGGTAAAAAAAGAGTGAGCTTCGAAAGAGACTAACTTTCTAACTTTTAATGTTCTTAACATAGTACTTCGTTTTTGAAATACATTCCACTTTAATGGAACTTTTGCGTTTAACAATTTTATACGAAGTGAAAAAGCGAACAACTTGCAAGAAAAATCCAACATTGGGAGAATTGCTTATCGATATGCAAAGTGTTTGGAGCCAACCAAATCGATGTTACTTTAAAAAATGGGGACGACTTGAAGTGCCTATTGGTCAAGATACCACCACAGATACTATGGCAGGCCGTGGTTTCATACAAATTGATTTGGCAATAGTATCGCAGGCTAGTAACCCTAATACTCTATTGCGGCCATATGAAGAAGACATCATGTCAATGAATAAATGGCAAATAAATCAGGATTACGACGATATACAAAAGTGTGTGCTTAAGAATGCAAGCTACTAAGCTAAAATAATTGGCTTTAATTAACTGCATTCGTACGCTTTTAGAAATCTTCTACAAAGTATCGATAGCAGCGTTCGTTGCAATATACGTTATAGTGTGATATTTTATCGCGGGCAGATGGCAAAAAAGACAGATTATTTATTACAAGTATCCTTTGCTGGCTTTCATGTATTTCACAGAGTTTTTAAAATTGATAAGAATTTCATTTCTAAAGTTTAGATTCCATCCTTTCAAGGGTAAGACCAATGTCGCCAAAGCTACACAACAGCCCATCTGGAATCAACAGATAAGCTTCGCATGGACATATCCATCGTTGGCGCAGACATTCCTCGTCCAATTGTTAGTGTACGAACATTTGCAATGGAAATGTGCTGCCGAATACGAATTACACTTCGATGAAATAGCCTTTAAGGGTAGCATTAATCCTGCTATAATTTTATGCCACATATTTGTCTTATGCTTACTGATCACTTTTCATTTCAAAATATTTAATAGATAAGCCCGCGATGGGACCAACTTATATACATTTATATGATAATTTAAGTGGTTCCCATTATGTGGGACGTATTCTAATGGAAATACGTTCCGAATGTTTAGATGCCGATCCGGTTAGAGAAATACGCATAACGAACGTACCGCAGTTGGATGAAAAGCGTTACTGGGTTGAGGAACACTTTCTCGTCGAGTTTTTAGCTTTGCAAGGCGACTTCCTGCATGCTTGCAATGCGAGTAATTGTAAAATATCCGTAAGACTGGCTGGTGGGTAGATGATCGTGCGTATAATTCATGCATGCATATAATTTTAACGACAATCGCAATTTCTACAGAACATCAGTCGAATTTTATCGAATGTTATTTAAAATCTTATGAATTTAAAAAGAACCAAAATCTTTCTTTCAATCTGAAATGTTTCCGCAACGAAACGCCCTATAAAGCAATAACATTACGCGTTTATCTGCCAGATAATCGAATTAAATATACGAGCGACATATTCCTGCAAGAATTGGTTGATTTCGTCAAGTATGAAATTGAAGCATTCAAGATGTTTCAGATCCAATATGCACTGCAATACCAATCGCAAGTGAAGGTGCTACGTGCCATTATTATGACTGTAATTAATCGCATTAAGACAGCTAATGAGAACAAGTGTTTCGAACATACAGGTTTCCGGGATCCTACCACTTGGGATATGAATCGTTTGATATTTTTAAAGGATTATTTCGTAAGTTCATGCATGACTTCGTAACAACAATTTACCGGCAAAGTGTAATTTCAAACTAACAGAACAAGCTCCACGATGACTTAAGAAAGTTACGCGGTCGACTTAAACCATCAAAGGATACATACATAGATCTCGTTATAGAAGACGTTCTGCATGAATTGACCGTACAAGCCTATCATCTGCAAAATCTGTTGGCAATCACACGAATTCAAGACGAATGGCCGGATTTGCTTTTAATAATGACGGCTGGTATAAAAGAGACTGGAGTTTGTCGTTTGAATGCCAAGAATTTTCTTCATCCGCCCCAGGGCAACGATCAAAGCCCCAACAGTCAATGCTGGAAGGTGCGAAATTTTATTTTCAAGGTAATGGAAAAAGCGTGCATCACCTAGTTATCATAGTAGTAAAAAATACGTGAGTGCAATAAAGTTTTACTTAATTCTGCAATAGAGTCTATTCCAATTAAGTCTAGTATTCCACCGGCAACGCTAATGTGTTAACATTTAGTTCTGTTTCATCGTTTTTTACGCAATTCTTAGCATACTTTAGAGAATTTTAGACTACTACCAGCTAACAGAGATTAGGATAAGTTCAGATTGCGCCAAATATTTTATTATTTACCTCCGTGCAGTATGTTGTGATCCAATTAAGTTTGCTCTATAGTCACCCTACTCATGATGTTGAAACGCTCGTATTCTAAAAACTATTCCGAATTTCCTTCATCTAAACTTGACTACTTAGTTTAATCTTCCAAAAAAAAAAAAAAATAATTACAAATTTTTCGTGGCATTATTTGTAAAAATTCGGTGCACGTGATCGCTTTTCATTCATACGGTTATATATCGTCATGTATACCAAGATATATTCCCGCAGGATATACAATGTCAACATACTTGTGCTTACTGTGGTTGCGTTGTGGGCATTGTCCAGGGTTGCTTGAGTATTGTTGGTGAAACGGAACGGGCTGATTTCTTTGCAAGCGTTTCTCAGGATTGGAAACGTCCTGAACCATTTTACTGGAATCCCACTGTGTATTATACATATTTTAAATGCCGCATCTTCATACATCAAGCCAAAGTGCGGCCGGGCGGTGATCGCACGGGGCTCTGTGATCCATACATACGCGTCATGATATGTATGAATTCAGCTGAGACGGCTGTAATTTATGAGACCCTGTCGCCCATTTGGAATTCTGTAATTAGTTTTGATAATATTTTAATGCCGGGCTGCTTACAATGGTATGTACATAATCCTCCTCTTGTGGCGATTGAATTATACGATACAGATAAAAAGACAAGCGACGATTATTTGGGTTGCGGTTATTTACCCGTTTCGGTTATATCCAGCGATTGGGCTGATTCGAATACACGTGAAGAAGGCGATGCGAATCCTTGCGTTAGAGGAACTGATTTTGGAAAGATTGTTCATCACAAGCCGGCTTTGCAAAAATTTCAATATATGAGACTGTTATCGCCGCCCCCATTAAAGTGGGTTCCAGTATCGGTAAGCGGTGGCACACGGGCCGAGGTCTTAATGTCTGGCGAATTGGTGGAATTGCAAAATCAACGTGATATGCCTACAACAGTCGAGTCTTGCGTTACCGTCGGTATACCCACACCTATAAGGCCGATCATGAAAAATTTCGTGTAAGCTACATCCAACTATTCTGAGAGCTAACAAAATTTTAATTTGTAGCCATTTGCAGTTTGGAGGTAGTTTTCGCCGGTTTTCGTAATTATCGGAAAGGATCTTCCAACACTGCCAGCCGCCATCGTGTTAAAGTAATGATGGCCGATCTAATGTTAAGCAGCGGTTTATCCATGAGTCGTATTAAACAAAGTATTAATTTTCTTGTGCTACATTCCTCTGGCATAGTGGTGAGGAGGATAAAGTTATTTAAAATTACTTTGGACACATAGCGTATGTTTCATATTCTTCGCAGAGCCTACCCGATCAATTAGAATATTGGCCGGCAATAATAGGGACCGACGTAAGTGTAAGTTCGCGTGGAGCTGAAACTACACTTGGCGCGGTTATAATATCAGACTCTAAACGTTTTCTGCAACGTGTTAAGGAAATAAAATGTGGAAAAAATGGTGAAGGCGACGGAGAAACGAGTATTGCTTCCACTACAGTACATATGGGTGATGACGAAATTTCGGAAACCGCCCCTTTAATAAATAGCCGCAGACGAAAGCTGTCACCTTGGAAACGTATAAAAAGCTTAACGTTTTTTAAACGTTTGCAACCGAAAGGGGAAGAAGCCTTTAATATGGAAGAGGTTTTAAACGAAAATAGTTATAATTGGTGGACGAAGTTCTATAACTCTGGTATTGTTGAACACTGTGGAGCCCTCTCCAGCTACAAGCACCGTTTATGCGTTTACCAAAACGAACTGGAGAAGCAATCTGAATTTAGTTATTTGATTGATTGGGCTGAGCCCTTGCTTATGGTTCATGGGGTGAAGTATAAAAAGAATGCTATGCCTAAGGAAGAGGTTTATGCTACATTGAAACTAAATATTAAAATAACTCCGTGTCAATGCGGGCAAATGGACGGTGGCGATGGATCGATGCTCAAGCCACTGGCTACCGTTTTGAATCCAAGATATCAAGCTCAAATACAAGCGTTAGCTGAGTTAGTAAAGGTCATCGTACGCGTTTACATTGTACAAGGTATACAATTTCGTCCGAGAGAGAAATCAGCTCAAGCCGATTCTTATGTTAAAATACAATTTGGTCAAAGAAACATCACGAATAGAGCTCATTACGTGCCAAACGAAAGCAATCCAATATTTGGCAAGTGTTTTCAGTTAGAAGGTCTACTTCCAAGGTCGAATATTTTGCATATAATTGGCTGAAATCATTTCTTAATATGTAAGCATATCTTTAGGGAACACATCTTGGAAGTATCAGTATTCAATCGGAATAACATACGTGACGAAGCTATAGGTTCGACTTTCATCGACCTGGAAGATAGATGGCGAACCAAACATCGCGGCACGGTCGGCATAGCCAATGAGTATTCCAGGTCAAATATAAATAAATACAAATAAAAATTATGAGCATTAAAAAATAGACAGGAGTTAGTTTAGGGGTAAATCTGATGTTTAACTCTCCCTTGTAATGCAGATCCAGAAAATGATTTCTTTCATTATCTCATATAGAAAGACATTCGCACGCCTAAATATATGTCAAAATTTGAAAGAGTCGCATTCCAAGCATTTGCAGTTTGATGCGATTTGATATAATATTTTTCAATTTTCTATTTTCCGTGACCCTTTAATAGAACCGTTTCGATATTCTATAATTGCTTAGGCTATTTGTTTTTTGTACATTACCTCACTTAATCGGATCTGCAGCATCCAGAACGACTTTTATGATACTGATTGATTCAGAATCACTTTCTGAACCGATCTAAGCTTGTTTCTCTGTCTGTCTGTCCATATGTCCGTTTTGTATTTTTGTTTTCAATCTACAGCTCGCAGTCATTTAGGTATTTTGATAAAATTTGGAGCATAAATATATTTTGGACCAAGGCCAAACACTACAGAAAACGGTTCGGATTAGTTCGGCTGGGCCGTGGTTTTGACTTCATTTTAAAGAAAAGATATGAATGAGTTTCATATTGGGAAGATAGGTGTATGAAATTGACATGACTTTTTAAATGTTTCAGCTTCGGTTATAATAAGTGGCGCGATTTTGCTAAGCCTTCGGAAATTTTAAATGAACTCTGCTTGAAACATAGTGTCAATCCTCCAAGAATTGTCGGGAACATTATAGAAATCGACGGTGTAGAACTAGAAGATGATACATGCATAAGCCTTAAAGAAGATTTAGTTGAACGCTTAAGTCTGACAGCTTTGAAGAACTTGGAAAAATTACCATCGTTCGGTTATAAATTGGTGCCTGAGCATGTGGAGACACGGCCCCTATATTGTTACGATCGTCCCGGAATAGAGCAGGTATGGACGGTAAAAAGTATCGCAAATTCAAATCGATAATGCTAAGTGTACAAAAGGGTAAAATACAACTTTGGGTTGAATTATTTGATGCTAATTTGAATATTCCCGCACCTATTGATTTTACACCACAACCCCCCTTGATGTATGAATTACGAGTCATTGTCTATCAGTGCGCGGATGTCATACTTGATGATAAAAATATATTTGGTAAAGCAATGAGTGATATATTCGTTAAGGGGTAAGTAAGTAAGCGATTACTTCATGATTTTATGAAATGGCACAGAAAGGTCAATGGTAGGACCTTGCAATCAACCACAGTTACGTTATTAACACGTATTCATTATTACGCTTTTTTTCTATGCAATATTATTATTTTAGTTGGTGTAGTAACACGGATGAGTATCAGAGCACAGATGTTCATTATCGTTCAATGAATGGTGAGGGAAAATTTAATTGGCGCATGATATTCCCTTTGAAATATTCAATAGTCGAAGATATGGTAAGCAAGAATAGCGTTTCTTTTTTCTTTTTTTCGGGGAGAAATAAAGCGCAGACATATATATATACATAAATAATATATATATACATAAATAATGAGGAGAGATTATTAATTATTAATTGCGTTAATGAGCTCTAGTTATAACAACAAATGAAGTAACAGAGATCAAGTTCAATAAACAAAATAAAATTTGCTTGTTTCATACACATACCTACCTACTCACGCCTTCCCATCAACTATATAAATATATATGAATTCCTTTCAGATAGTGATAAAACGAAGAACCGGTATACTGGAAGAGTTTGAAATTAAACAGCCACCGAAATTATTTATTCATATTTTCGATAAGGATTTAATATCTGACGATGATTTTCTTGGTGCATTGGAAATTAATTTATCCCATTTCCCTGAACCATATGCTTCATCGAAGACTTGCGCTCTGGCTGAGGAAGATTATGGCAAGCGTAGCTTATTTCAAAAAAATAAAGTGAACGAAGATAAACGCAAGCTGCTAAATTTATTTCGTCAGAAAAAAATTAGAGGTTGGTTTCCAATGAAGGGACACGACCCTGAACCAGCCGAAATTTCTGCTCAACGTCTTAAATCGGGTAAGATGACCGGAAAAATTGAATTGGAATTAGAAATAGCAACCGAAGCAGAGGCAGCCAGTTATCCAGTCGGTTTGGGACGCAGTCCTCCTCATGCCTTGCCCGAGCCAATGTACATAAATAATTTTGAAATGAAACAAAGATTTGATCATAAATAAATTGCTTTTCTCCTTTTACGTTTCACCAGACGACCAGAAACTTCGTTCAACCCGCTCTTACATCCTTGGAAGACATTTCAAATGATCATATTTCCAAACTTCCGTAAATACATAATAATCGGTGTTATTGCGCTCATTGCCATTTATGCCATTGTTATGTTTATAATGAAACTGCCATTAATTTTAATTGGTTTGGGATTGTGAACAGCGGATACGGAAAACAGCAAGAATTTAATTCTTTCTCTTTTTTTTTTTTTTTTTTGTTACAAATATTTAAAATTTATTTGTAGTTTCTTTTTAAAATTAATTTTCATTATTTTCACTTTCCTACATCGTTCATATCTTTGATAAGGTATTTAGCGTAAATACAATTATATTTTATTTTAATAAAGACTTAACCAACTTATTATATATGTAAGGATTTCTTTAAAATATCTGTGAAACTATAACAATATTAAATTAAAAAAAAATCAAATCGAAATTATTTGCAATAAAGCTTTATATTTAATAGCCACTTATCGTACCATGCCAGAAACGACGAAAAAAAAGAAAAACCCACGAAATGTTGTTGAATGTCCGTCGGCTGGAAGTGTACAAAATGAAAGTAGAATAACTTTTCTCCACTATTTCCGCACACTATTCGTCCCACTTAATCCCGTCGAGGTGTTCTTCTTTTCAAACATGAAGATTGACTCGGTCGTCAAACAATGAAGAGACGTAGTCTGCGGTTCATAACTATTTCACGGAGTACCGAAGCAATTGAACGTCGACAGCAAATATGTTTCGTGTCAAAAGTAGACTATCTGGTAACCGGTCGCTAATCATAATAAGCGGAAACAAACATTTTTTTGACTTTGTATAAAATTTATTATTCCGGGCCAATGGACACAATTTAATTATCGGTTATAAGATCAATTTTGTTGTTGCTGCTGTAAACTCACGAAAGCCATAAATAAAATAAATGACTTCTGGCCTACGATGTCTCCGTGATGCTGCTCAGATTACGGATGTATATCTCTCCTTTTCCTTTTCCTTCCTTTCCTTTCTCCTTTTCTCAGTATGAAAGTAGAAATTCATATATTGTGTGTGACAAGCAAAAAACACGTAAAGCAAAAGTGTTCACAGTTTCCGTTGCACAGACGTGAGGCCGTTGCAGCCGAGTTCCTTGGCAAGTTTGGGTCATTTTCAAATTCTTTTGCAGATTTGTAAGTAATATCCTCATTTTTGCAGACGGAAAGATGGACAGATGGACAGTTGAATGGACGGACATGGTGAGGTGCAGTCCGAATCGGAAACTGCCCACAAATTTATATACTTCATGATGGTTTCAACCTTCTTGCTTCTTTGCGTTACAAAAGTTTTGAACAAAAAATGAAAACATGATACACTATAAAATTAAGTTGGCATGGTTAGTACAATATCACCCACGTTCCAAGAATGCACGTTTACGTAGATTTATTTGCTGTAGTTTATGAGTATGAGTTTTGCTGCATGTTCAACAGCAAAGCTTGCAAGAACTTTCAATCCTTCCGCCGAAGTTAAAGTCGGTAGCTGCATTTTTGCGGCCAGAAGACGGTTTGCAACAGACATTACACAAACGAACGAACAGACAGATGAACAGGCTTAAATCGATTTAGAATTTGATGTTGTTCAAGAATATATATAATTTATGGATTCTCTGGAACTTCCCTCTGGGTGTTGCGTGATGGGCAAAGAAAAAGTAAGAGAAATGTTTATAGAGTTTGGCTCATTTGTAAAATGCAATTATTTTCGTTACAGTTAACAAATGTTGCGGTGTTTTTTTTTTTTTTGTTTTTATACCCACCACTGTAAGATGGGGGTTTATCCATTTTGTTTTATTCCATAATGTATGTAACACTCAAAACGAAGCTTCAGAGAGCCTATAAAGTGTATATATTCTTGACCAGCGTGCAATTCTGAATTCATTTAATCATGTCTGTCCATCTGTGTGATGTGTGTTGTTGGCACTACCCTGGGCGTAAATATGAAGATATCCACTTCCAAATTTGATAGGAGAATTGGAAGTTCTTGCAGGCAAGTTGGTATTGAAAATGGGCCAGATTGATCAGAGCAGAAGCGCGCAGTGGAGCATAAACTGAAGGCAACTCCGTTTTTCCTCAACAAAAATTTGCGGGTTTTTGCACATTTCTCAGAAATTATAAAAGTAGAAGCGCTGAAATTTTTCACGGCTACTTTACGAAACAGTCTGCCCTTTACGTGGAAAAATGGAACCAATCGACCATGCCTACATAAGGTTACGAGTAATTAAACTTTATTTTTTTCACTTTTTAGTGACTTTGTGCCTATTTATCATAAGGCAAACAGGACCGGATGTTTAAAACTATTTTGCACACTCGTTTAAAGAAAATATATAATCTCCCTGAAAATAGGTTGGTTTTTAAAAGGAATATGGTAGACACCGCGATCTGGTGGATTAATTTTTGCTTAATAATACCAACGATATGGGTATCAAATAAAAGAATTTGGAGAGTCGAATGCGAAAAGCATAGTGGTGGGTATGCAAGATTCGTCCGCATTCCATCGCATATAACTTTCTAACTTATTTTTCTTTCCTTCTTATTATCTACAAGACAGTCATATAACTTTCATATGCGTTATAGTGCGACTTTATAACGAAAGTGTTGCGAATATCATCAGGCTCGAAAGTCGTCTATTGGGAAAAGCTTTCCCTTAACACAAAATATGTAAGACGTGTTACGTGGTTATTCTTGTCGAGTCCCCCAAAACGAAAGGCGGAAGCTTAAATATGATATCAAATTTACTTCTGTTTCATTTAATTACTCTTTAAAGATGTTATCAATTAATAAATACAATGAATGGAGAGGTGAGCGATTTAATTGCTTCTTCATTATTTTATTGGAGAAGACAATCGCACGTCACTGGAAATATAATTTATAAAAATTAATCGTTTTAGTATAAGGACAGTGAGGTAAGATAAGGACGAACGCGAAAACAATTAAATATTTCTAAAATTTCTACAAAGATTTTTACATATAAACGGATGCTTATATATATGAATGACTAACTATGGCACAAGGATATATGAATATGTTATATATGTAAATATATGTACATATATATAGATACATGTTTATATAGAGCGATATTTATTTATTTAAATTTGTACGTTTGTACAGCAATTAAGTCAACGATTCCTTTACATAAACGCAAGCCTACCACTATATATGCATTTACTGCTTGAAAGTGTGTGTGTTTGTGCGCGTGTGTGTGTGTGTATTAGCACATATGTGGTTTTGATACAAAGTCCTAAGCATTGCATACTCAATACAACTGAGAGAAGGGATGATAAATAATTTCAATTATAAACGCGTATATGCATACACACACACAAGCTTATATGCATACACAATTAATGAATTATCACACTTTCATCGATGTATTAAAGATAACGCATTTGACAAAGCAAATGAAAATGAAAAGAAAGAAAAAAAAAAATGGAAAATAAAGAAAAAAACGGCAACTTGTTGCCTTTCGTAAGTGCACCGCATAAAACAGTTTTATATAAACGCTTCGAGTGTACGCTACTGACAAATTCCCGAATCGATAATGAACGGGAAGGGAAAAGCCTAAACGATAAGAAGGCGAACGTTTATGTATATGCACTACGTACCGGCGTAAGGTGTTCTTTACTAATTTACATGAGAAAAATCGGTTGCAGTTTACTCCTTGCAGAGAAGTAAGAATTCCAATTAGTGTCAAGAAAATGTCGTTACCGTAACGAATTAGCCTTTTCCTTAAAGCAAATCCAAACAACAACAACAACAACAAAAACAAATTGACAACAATGTAAAAAGCATAAATATTTAAAAACCTCTTAAACGCATATACAACCAAACAAACACAATTTTAATTTTCCCAAAGGCCACTCAGTGTGTCTGTATGTGCGCGCGTAAGTATGTGTGTGTGTGTGTGTGTGTGTGTAGGTGAATGTTTTTCTTTCTTTCTTACACTCCATTAGAGTAAATTCAGTTAAAAGTGCGAGGGTGTTAATGACTGCGTCAGCAACATGCACCTGTTTTATTAATTTGCTCTGTCGTTACACTTCTTCTATTATGTAATGACTTGATATGACAAACGGCTTTTCTTTCACAGCGAAACATAAGAAAGAGGCAGAAAATGAAAAATACATAAAGCCAAGAACATAAGTGTTTTAACATTTCAAAATTTTCAAATTGCAAGCAAGATGCAAAATCAAATATTATCACTTCTTAAAATATAAACGCGTAACACAAAGTGTACCTGTAAAGAGGAGGCAAATGTATTCTACTTGAAGCTGATGAAATCCAAAAGCAAAGAAATTATTTCCAGAATCTTTGAATAAGCAGGTAAATGAATTTACAAATTTATTTGAAAGAATTATCAAATAAAGCTTTTCTTTCTACCCTACACCACTTGTGGGATACCAAGTGGGTATATCAAGTTCTATCAAGGACTTGAGTTAAGCATGTCTGTCTGCGTTTCCGCCTATCCGTCGTACTCCATTTGAGTAGGTAATACAATAAATTTAATGTACTTTGTCGGGAATTCATAACAGTGCAAAAGGAAGTGCACAACTCAGCCAAACCTTCACCTATTCACAAAGGAAAGATATCATTAACGATGTGGCCATTAGTTATACGGTCAGTCAGACTTTTATTGCTTCATTGAAATGAAGTAAATCGTAGCGCACCGCATTCAGTTGAATCTCTCTTTTTCTCTTCGTAATGTATGGGTAGTCACTCAAAAGATAGTGTCCTTGTATGCAGACACATGTTGTGATGGTTTGGTGGAATTGCAGAAAGGGAAGCGGGCAAAAAGAGATAGTGTTTGCTAATGTTCGAGTTGAAAGTGGGAACATCTGTAATGGCGATCGGAATGGATACTTCGCCTTATTGCCGAAATTAATTCAGTCCGCATGATAATTGCTTGTAAGTTGAATGGATAGTCTGCATATAGTCAGCATCGTTTTTCATGTGTCGCGGTTCAGCATGGCCATCCTTCGAATTAGTGGAAAAAGCAGTCATGATTTCCGTAAATCGCGTTTTTTTTTGCCTATCCGTAGTGCCAAACGACTATGCTGTTTACACTTTAGTCAGATGGTATATGTGCATTACCACTAAAGTAAAAATAGGATTTTTCGAAGAACGAATTCACAACGTTATTCAATGCCTAACGATCTTGCTTAAGCCATCTTGAATTATTAGGAAAATTAAAAAATTGATTAGAAAAACTCCATCTAAAAGTATTTTCAATTTGCTTAAGCAAATTATTTGAACGCTTTACCTTTCGAAAATAATTAATAATGTGACTTGCCGAGATAGTATTAAGCAACTCGATGCAAGTCTTTCGAATTCATTTATCCGTTATTGCGGACCCTCACTTCAATTCAAAAGCAACTTTAAGGGAAATACAGAAAGAACTTCAAAGCAAAGCATTTCGCCTGAGTTATTTCTTAGTCTTTACTTCTTGTGGTATGATATGCAAATTGTGTATCCCCCTGCTCTAAGATATTTTAATAAATTATTTTCAATAAAATATTAAAAAACAAAACTAAGTCACACATATATATATATAAACTCTTTCGTTCAGTCCCTCTCAAAAATTGAAAATAATTGTTACGATTAAATATTGTGATGGATGCAAAATGCATTTGTTGTTATGAGCGGTACATATATGAGCACGGAAATTTTGTAAAAAATCAAGAAATTTTCAAACTCATATCAAGTTGATGACTCCCTCAAATAGTGGACCTATGAGCTAAACACAAACCCTCATTGAAATTTGTTGTAATTTCTGGTTGTACATATGGATACATGTGGCTCAATACCTTCTCATTTAATTTAATTATTGTATTAATTAAATTAAAAGGATTTGAGCAAAACAAAAAAAAAAAAAAAATGCCCTTTAATTTTACACAAATGTGCTGTAAATGTAATAAAAATTTACAAATGTTGCCGAGTGTTGTAAAAATTTTATATCAAATTATAACAGAATATATATATATGTATATGCATGCATACAATGTATTTATTAAAAAGGACAAAATGTATGTCATTGCGCGGCTACATTTCACTGTGAAACCATATAAAACTATCGAGACTACATTTATTGACATATACATATATATATTTCTTCTTCTTCTTTATCTGTTAATATTGGATATATTTTCTCAGAATCAAAGTGCAAAATATAAAACGACCGCATATGAACATACGAGTAGGAATAAGTTTTTTGTTTTATTCATTATTACGTCGGCAAATATGTGACAGAAATATTTGGAAGACAATGGCGAATGGAACGAATTGAGCCATCTATCATTGCGACTATCATCACAAAGATCGTATGTCTAACATATAGAATAACGTTTTGATTATCAATTTAATACATATTCTGAAAATGTTATTGCTTCAGCTGCTTGATTGGTTTCATTACAGGAAATACATTGCCATTGCAAATGCATTGCATTCGTTCACGTGGATGCACATAGTGATGATGTTGCATTGACTGATGTAAATTTAAGCAAAGAATCCTATTATTAAATTTTATATCACAAAATCTAGTCTCTCTGCTCAAATACGCGACTTGTCATCGAATCTATTTAATAATATGTTACACAATGATAACATACATAAGCACACAAGAGCTATTGTTTGCAAGATGACTCTTTCTCTGCGAAATGACAAGTTACGCACTGGAGGAAACTTTATTGTTTGCTTTTCGAAAATTTAAAAGAAACAATAAATAAATAATAAGATGTCCTTCGAACGGTGAATATTTAATTGTCCTTTATCGATGATAATTACACGGAAATCGTTGGCCTTTTCATCCTCCCTCTCTTAGATGGACGATCGATTAAAAGAACGTTTTCTTCGCAGGAATTACGCTGTCAGTAACCTTCCTCCACCTTTTCCTCCAATAATAAGCAGCACTGATAGACTGATAGAATAAAATGGCGACGTGCTGTCAAGGAAGAAAAATTTGATTTGGGAAGTAAGGTTTGAGTTGAAAAAAGGTTGAAACCATAACAAAAAGATGGAAGGATGTGATCCACTACGTGTCCCATCAACAACTAATACACTATTTTTAATAATGAATATGAGGCATGAAAACTTTCGGAGTTTATTTATTTATTTATTTATTTATTTTTTTTAATTTGATTCGTTTTCTGTCATTTGCGTATGTCTACCACAAGCTGATTTTTTTGTTTTTTTTTTGAATCAGCCAGCAAACATACATCTGTAACTTTAGCTTCGTACGTCAAGATTTTCAACCGTAACATGTTCGCGGACAGTAGCATTGACAGTCAATTTACATTAAAATTAGTTGTGATATCCGAGATCTAATTGAATGCGAGGGTATTTTCTAAGGATAGTTAGAATACGCAATGACCGCTGTACTGTATTCTTGTCAATATGTTAAGTGAATACGTCAGAAAAGAGGGCAATGAGAGAGTCAGGAATCTGCGATTTGTATTTCGTATGCTACAACATTCGATTTTGCTCAATGTGCTTGCTTAAAGGCGCTTCAATGAAATTTGTCAATACAGGGGAAAAAAAATTAAACAATACGGACACACATAAATTCAGTTCATTGCGCCAGTACTTCAAGAAGTGTAATAATTAAAAAAAAAGAAAAAAAACATTAAAAAGCTTATGTAAGCTTAAAAGGAAAATAATTGACTTTGAAATTTGGATGCTATAGCGTTCACGTCCACGGACATGTTAAAGATTCCATCGACATATCTAACGAATGGTGATATTCACGGCTAGAAAATCGCACGAACATTGCACGTACATTGAGCCGACTTTTATGCCTTACGCTACTTCTAGGGGGATAGCTACATTTATAAGGATATAGGAAGTTTATGCGAATGTCTGCAACATCCAGAATGACTTGAGGTAGAACCGCTTTTCTTTGTCTTCAACGTACAGGCCGCAAATTTTTGGAGATATTTTGATGAAATTTAGTATACAGTCATGTTTTACCCCAAGGACGCAACCTATTGAAAGTGGTTCGAATAGTACCACTTTTTCGAACATTTTCCATATCAATCCTTATTTCAATGAATAACTGTATTAAGTGAAGTGATGTAGGGAATTGAACGGTGGGCCGTGTTCCGCTGTACCTTTTTCACTTATTGTTACATAACGTAAACTAACCGAAATGAATCGCATTCCCATAATATTCATATATCAACTGGATATGTGTTGTATCTGAACAGTACTGGATTCATTTCAATATGCAGTCGATACGTTAGACACATGGTGGAAATGAAAAAGAAGAAGCAAATAATCTACTTATTTAACAATATGTGTATGCATGCATATGTTGGAAGTTATTGTACTCGGGAGACTCATAATAAAAAGTTCGTTTATAAAAACGTTATAAACCCTTAAAGGTGGCGATGTTGATATTTAAAATTTGTTTTTAAATATATTACGTTATACGCACTTTTTGTAAAATAAAAGAAATTCAGCTTTTCCGAAGATTGTTATCATTGATAAAACAATATAATGGGAAATAACGTCTATAGCGTTTATGATGCATTCGTGTTAAGCGAGTGAGGCTTTATGATAGGAAGAGTTGTTTTTTGTTTTTTTTTTGTTTTATTCAAGAAAACTCTAGCGAGAGTAAGAGTAACGAAATAAGACTAAATGACGTTGTATGATAGAATCATCAGAAGATTTATTTATATATTCGGAAATCGAATTTGTTTTGCCATTTAATTGTCTGTAGCTTTTGCTCAATCATTCTTGTTTGCTTTCAAGAACCGAATAACGTTAAGTGTCACGCGGCATCATGTTCATATATTTAATCTCTAAAGGGCAATTTTATATGAATCATAAGGGTTAATAAAAGATTAATTGATGGATATAAAGAGCTTGTAGTTTTCCTTATTTCTTACTTTCATTTGAATTTTTGTTTTTTTTTTTTCTTTTTTTTTTTCTATCAAATTTTACATATTGCCCGCTTTCAAAGCCCCATCATATACACGCCATGCATATAAAACAAAGGCTATTATAAGAATTATTGTTGAATAATATTTCACTTAGACATTAATTAATGTAATTAGTTGCAAAATAATTGTTCGGAGCTTATGAATATTTTAATTTAATTGAATGTTTAGTATTTCCTTCTTCTTAAAGCATATCTGTAAACATATATCCTTTTACTATTCTTAATTGCAGAGTCACATCTGAAATATGCATAAACTATTGAACGGTTCCTATAACAGCAGTGCAGTGATTACGTCAGAGTTTGTCGAAACTAGTCAACCGCAAATGCTTAAAAATGCCTTTAAAACTCATCGCCATAATCGAAAGGTAATCACATTGTCAATTATCTTTTAAGCATACATTTTTGCCTGACTTGGACGCCTATCAAGTCTGTCAAGCTCAACGAACCCATCGTTGTAGTATTAAAAATAAAAGCGATTTACGGAAAAAAAAACAAATTAGAAAAATATTTTTGCGTTGTGGCAGCTATTGGCAGCAATACCTAGCTGGGCAGCTACTGGCAATGGCTAGTTGTACAATTCAAACGAGAAGGAAGAAAAAAGAAAAAGCGAACACTTCCTATTAACTCTAGATGGTACTTATAGTTTGCTGTACATCTAACTAACTATTTGCACGGCTTCTTCAAATTTTTATTTTTATATTGTCTTCCCCTCTTTGAATTCACCTTTACGGCCAGTTTCATTGTTAAATAAAGTATTTCCGATAATCCAATATCCAATGTGTTAATAAATACTCTCTCCGAACATTGGTTGCTTTACAAAACGTACATGATGCCTCCTTTTTTTCCGAAATTTCGGATATAGGAAAACTGAGACTTTATTGCTTGTACAATGTAAGTTGCAACTGCTTGCGAGCTATCGTTCAGTTTACAAACAAAGCCTAAAAATACGGTTGTCAACAAGCAGCCGTAACACATTCTCGATTTGAGTATTCGGCTTTGCAAGAGATGTCGATTGTTGTCCTGGGGCAACAATTATTCCTTTTATGGCGACTTAACAATTGTAAGCATATGTCAACTCTACAATTTTTGCTGTATTCGCTTAGGTCTCACTCTCATTCCTTCCTTCTGTATCTTTCGCAAGTTATGCGATCGAATTGAAATTGCTAGTTTACCTATTCTCGTAGCTGGACAGTAAGCTCTTTTTGAGTTTTTGTTCAGCTTTAGCAAATTTTGAGTTTCCTCATTCAACAGTTTTCGAGGAAGTTCACTAGGGGTCCTTGGCTTCAACATTAAACCAGTTTCTAAATCTTTCATAACTTTCCGCATTTTCTTAAGCAATTGGCAAACGACCGAAACTCATACCGTACAAGCATTAATGCCCAATGTCTAGGTACCTATCTATACTCATAATTCAAAAACCGTTATGTACGTCATCTATGTTTTGTGAAGCTACCAATTTCAGGGGACGGAATTCACTGACACACTGGCAATGTTAGCCAAAGTTAAATCATCGATAGTGTAATTGCCTGCATTTGGGTTTGTTAGCCATATTATTACTGTTTTTCTTTACTCTCTACACTCCACAACATTTGCTTCGAGCTTCGAATTATAATTTTCTGAATCAATGTACGTACGTTTGCTTGCATCTCTGTCCGTCTTTAGACTTTAGATTTTAATCTTTCCACGTATTTTTGCGTTCAATTTAGAGGTGCGTGAGATAATTTCATGAAATTTGCTGAATTGACGTCTTCCGATCCAAGGATGATCCCTATTGAGGGCAACTAATTTACAACTAATCTCCATGTAACGCCATATGTTGAAAAAGAGTAATATATGGAAAAATGTTCGCGTTTTGTAAAATTTTTCGACACAAGTCGCTAACTAATTTTAATGATAGTTCGATATACTAAACAGACAGAACAGCGAAACATTTGAATCGTATTGGTCCTCTTCTATATGGCAAAATGGTCTAATCTTTCGTATCTTATTATGAAAATTGATCTACAAATAAAGTATTTTGCGGAATCGATGTTAATCGTAGCAAAATGTGGATGTGGACGTGGGTTAACTTCATAAGCCCGCTCCCAATGAAAAGTTTTACTTCGTATGGAACCAAGATATAATTTCTGGTACATTATCATGAAAATAAATGAAGGATTGTATTAAGCGAACTGGTGTAGGGTATCTAATGGTTAGCCTTACCCAAATACGATATTTTTACTTGTTTTCTTTTTTTTTCGGCAGTGCAAACGGTTCAATTTAATATATTTTTCGCCAAAGTCTGTTGCTGTTTAGTTTAAATAAAATTTTTTCCTCATTTTCATATTATGCTCTTCCTCTCTCTCTCTCTCTCTCTCTCTCTTGTTCTTCTATTTTTCTACGACTTTGCTTTTGAATTTATATTATACGTTACGTATTTATTTTCATTTCAAACTAAACGGAAAATTATTCTAAATCGCGGCTTAGATGCGACAATTCCAATAGTGTTTTTGATGCAGCTCCGAAGATCGGAAATTTTTGTTGTTGCTTTTTTTTTACATATGATTCTAATTTTTTATCTGCTTTGCTTTTATTTTCTAGACAATTCGGTTGAAAATCATAGAGAAACTTACATACTTATAAAACACGTGAGTGTATTTGTAGCGTTCTCACTAGGATGAAACCTTCCACAAAAACTTCAAGGCATGCTTTGTATTTTTAGTTAGCAAACGGCTTGTCATCGTTTGATTTATGGTTAAAGTGCAGCGAGATATTGAAAAATTAAAAAATAATTTTATGACCAATGAAAAGTTCGATCCTATGAACGCGTTTCGCCTTTTGTACAAAAATGCTCATCAGAAAGAAAAAAAGGAAACAGTAAAGTAATTCACAAAAGCAAAAATCTCACTATAAAATCAATGAAAAAATCTTGTACTTGATCGTAAAATAAGTATTTGCATAGTCAAGACTACGTGATGTTGGTTTGTTAATATTATACAAGTGGTCAAAGGCAAGGTCCGTACATCTTAGCGCCTCCATCATTAGTACAAATTTGCAAAGGACTATTAAAAGTAATTGTGCCTTACAATACCGGGAAATGTCACCATTGAAGACATCGCTGAGAAGATTGACTTTTCATTCCGATAACGAAATAGGATTTCATTATTATTATCATTATTATTATTATGATCATTATTATTATTATTGTTCTTATAATGTCTTTAGATTAAAGAAATGAATTGCAGGAATGAAAAGTATAATGAGCCCTAGCAACTAAGAGTATCGGCTCTTCTTTTTTTTTTTTTTGAAAGGCAGACTGGTTAGGATGATTAGTCCAGTCGCGGTAATAGAAGCAAATATTTTACTGATTAAAGTTCTCCAAGTACTCTCAAGAAGGCCATAGGATTAGATTCTCCAAAAACGAGCCTTCGAGCGACTTTGTCCACAATTACAAATGCGAGCAGTAGTTTTTGACATAGACTGTTGTGCGGATGCTTTCAAATGTCTCGATCTTGATTTTCTCATCGTTGGTAAGATATAGGGGTGGAACGAAAAAAGCGTTAACATGCAACTAGTATGGACTGTACTACTATTGATTTCCATTTTAATTGTTATTTCTAACATCGTTTTCAAGTCAAACCTTTCCATAATTAAAACGAATAGCAGGTAAAAAAATTTGTCTCCGAATTTTTCCGAATTTACTGAAGATTTCTATTGCACTCACTTCGTTCTTCATATCTATTTTACTCTATATTGTGGAGACTTAAAAAGATTCTCAAATGACAATATTTTTAAAGCATAAATAATACAAAAGCAAAGACATAATCGAAACGGTTTCTTTTAGGGTTTCTTAAACGGAAAACTACTTTAGCGAATGTGTACGATCTTGAAACGACGCTATTTTGAAGGGAACGCTTTAAATATCGACAAGTACGTAAAATGAAAATCTTTGATAAAATCAAAAATTCACGTTGATGACACACGTACGTATATAAAATCAATAAATTTCTTTAACATTTTTACACCGGATGATAGGGCGATGTTTGAGTGTTACGGGTGCGTTCTTTGACCAGCTTAGGTCATTTCCAGACTTTTTCGCAAATTTGTGTGCGATATCTTCCTATTTGCGAACCGAAGAATGCTTATCGCATGTAGTACACAGTTGGGCTGACATACGACTGGACAGTCAAACAGACGGACATGTTTAGGTGTACTCCGAATCTGTAAATTTCTATACTTTATGGTGTTGTTGAAGCTTGCCTCTGCGCTTTATAATGTTATTGACAAAAAATTTAATTTTGATATACTATCACATTGGGTAGGCGTGGTCAATTATTCCCATCTCCCATACAGTTAATACAGTATCAGCCACAGAATACATATTGAAATGTTTGTAGTATTATCTGGGGTAGTTTATGAATAACAATCAAAAACTAAATTTTCTATTCCTTTTGAAAAACAGAGGTGTTCTCGCTTCACCTACGACTTTCTTCTTCGACCGATTTGCTCCATTTTCAATACCAACCTGCATGCATGAGCTTCCAATGTTTCTGCCAAATTTCAAGCCGATAGTTGCATTTCGACGGCTAGGAGAATGTTTGAAACAGACATTACATAGCCGTACGGACAGCCAGACAGACATGGTTAAATTGATTCAGAATTTGTCCTTAATCAAGAATATATATACTTTGTGGGGTCTCTGAAGCTTCCTTCTTTGCGTTGCAAATCTTTTGACAAAGTGAATATACCTCGGCATCCTTCGGCATTGGTTATAAAAACGAAAAAATGAAACTTTCATATTTTCGTTGGATGGAAGCGGAAGGTTTTTTCAATTTTTGCAGGATTGCATTGAAAATTTTTATCGTCGAAAAGAATCAAGAAGCAGAGTTATTCTCAGTTTATGCTGCACTATGGGGGTATCTTTCCACTGATTTAATCCATTTTCAATACCAACCTCCATGTAAGAGTTTTCGATACTTATTACCGAACTTGAACCTAGGTTCATTTTTGCGAGCTGCACAATGTTTAGCACACGCATTACGCAGTCAAGTAGGCGAACAGGGAGCCGGACAGATGGATATGCTTAAATCGATTTAGTATTTGATGATGATTCAGAATATGTATACTTTAGGGGGTCTCTGAATCTTCCTTTTGGGTTTAGCGAACGATTTAACAAAATGAAAATAACGGGCATCCTTCGGTGGTGAATATGAACATAAATTAGAGCTGATTTTATTAAGACTCTAATTACGTATATTCCATAGGTTATTTAATAATTATAAGGATTGATCCACTATCCACACCCCACACCCCACACGGAGCACATACATTACTATCGACCATTTTTATTCATATTTATCCTCTGCAGCATAGATATATAGTGGCTTTCATTTTACTATGCCTGCATAAAGATCTCTATCCAGGATAACATTCTAAGACGATTAAGGCTTGTGTAGCCACCTGCCTTGGTATGATTTGGAGGAAGAATTCAGAATTCGCTCTTTTACTGGTAACTTTAGCCACAACTCAACTTTGCAAATGGGCGTGGTTCGTTTACGCAGCTGCTATTATAAGCGACAAAGTACTCCGTATAGCCCTTTAAACTAAATGCGTCAGATTGGTTGCGATCAACTAAATGCATCGCTCACACTTGCGACAATACTTGGCTTAATTCGCTTCCAGCTACACTCGTAATGTACACGCCTGCCACAATTCACAAATCATGGCTGATCGATCGTATACACAAATTCCCTCCAAGGTTGCTCGAAAAAGTGACCATTAAAATGGAGCCGATTGATCGGATAACGCGCCCATCACCCACAAAATATTTCCCTATATTGTTTTTATGCATCGATTCGTGGTGATAAACGTTGTAGGTTCGCTTGAAAGTAAATGTACACTTCTTGTGGAATTAATTGAAATTAAGATTTGCTTCGAAAGCAACAAAATGAAAGGGAAAGATAAAATTATATATGACTATCTGTCTACACATTCATTTATCCTAAGTGATTACTATGGAAGACTTGTTAACTTTTGCTTCATTGCATGCCTTTTTGCAATTATTGCATTTTGCATTAAATTACGTTTTCTTACGATTTGATTTTTATAACCTTCAACAACAAATATCGATAGTGAATTAACTTCATCAATACGTTAGTGACGATCGGACTTTGGTATTATAAAAATTACTATCTAAGCTGAGTGGCGTAGATTTTGTCAATGGCTGACTGATTGACATCATTCCATACTTCGTAACTACGAATATTTTAAAAGCATTTTTTGAAAGCAACGAGTCTTCAGCCATATGCGTAAGAGTCAAAATTATTAGAGGCAATCAATTAAAATCGTGCGAGCAGTCGTCTTGAAGGATCTTCGCGTCACTCATTCTGCATGCGTCCAACGAATAACAAAATAATTTATGATTTTCTGCGAAGACATCAAGTCAAGTCAATAAATCAATTCCAAGATTAAGAAGAACACACATTTGAATTTTCATACACGTATAGGGTATAACATATGATGATGATATGTAGCGGTAAACAGGATTCGTTCTAAGGCGAATACAAGTTTCCTTGTCAAACTTTTCCATTTATTTATTGTTAAAATTTTTCTTTCGTTTTTTTGTTTTTTCTCTTTTTTTGTTTCATAAGAAACAGTTGTGGACATTTTCAATGTTAGTTGAACGCATTCGCGCAAATCCCAAACGTGTTGAGATTGGAGATGTTGAAACGCCATTAGATTCTATATTGGAGACGGAGCAGGAACAGCAAAACTTAAACGACGAAGTGTGTCTATTGCGTGACAGTCCGTTTCGTATATTAAGGGTAAGTGTTTTTATCTTCTTTTTAATATAAGTAAATGTTTGTTTTTAAACTAAAAAGAAAGCGAACTTTTGAAGAATCATTGTTGAATTATGAGTAAAAATGAATAATTTTGTAGTTGGAAGTACAGCCGTCCGTCATATAACAGAACTTGCGTTTAATGCGATTTTGATATAATACGATTTCAAAACATCGTGCATGTATTTACATCTGCGATACTCAAATTTTTCAAATATTTTTTGCATTTTTAATGGAAAAATAACTAGGGAATAGAAATTCCACCAACTCCGAGAAAGAAGATATGATTAGCAGTAATTTTTGATGAAAATTAATTTTGTGATCGTGTATTTCCAGTTCTTGTAGTTCATCATAATGTTCGATTTCATATTTTTCTTCTTTTTATAAAAATTTGAGGTTAACTTACGTCTTCGTTTACACGTTTATATATATTTGGAACGGAATTTCAGCTATCATAAAACTTGACACCTTAAGTCTTGGTTTCGATATAATACCGTACAAAGTGCCTTGATTTATATTATTTCGAAGTCTCGTATAACGCGGTCCCGATATGGCATGGTATGAACTAACCGACTTATACAAGACGCACCTGTATTAAGAAAAGTTTTAAAACACTTTTTTTGTATCCACCACCGAAGAATGAGGGAAGACATTTGCAGCGTCCAGAAGGAAGGAATATATTCTTGATCAGCATATCAAGTCTTGAAGCGATTGTATGCTCTACTGTAAGGAAATCGCTGTCATTTATTTCAATACTATTTACTTAACAAGTTCAAGGTTTGCGGCTTAGAACCTTTGCATAAGTAGGCATGGATCTGAAATAAACTGGAAGGTATAGGAAATAAAAATATATGAAATCGCTTCACCTAATGATATTACAGATTAGATCAGTTTACAAAATCAGAACTTAGTTGAGAGAATCGATCGATGTGGGTACTTCTCATGTGCAGACACAACAAGGTAACTTTTTATGCAATATTTAAAACAAAAAAAAAAAAAAACACATTTGAAAACGTTATAGTCGATTAGGGCCCACCATTAAATATCCTACCCCGTTCCACCCACAACACAATTATTCGTTCACTTTCACGATAGTAAATTTAGTAAATTTAATTCTTTTTAAACCCATCACCGGATGATGAGGAGCATATTTTTTTCGGCAAAACGCTTGCAATGCCCCAAGAGTATTCAGGGGATGGACATGTTGGCAACACTGCTTCCGTGTAAACAATGCGCCAAGTCTTGTAGATTATATTTCAGCGTATTAAACAACAAGCGATCGAAACAAGCGGTCGGTGAAATTTGTAATTTTTCACTTTACGAAAGAGATTAAATGATTGGCGCTGCATTAGTCGAGAGACGCGGTAATGAAAGCACGCATAAAACATGGTAAGACATCATCGACGAAGAGGAATAGTGGGTGAAACGCAAAGCTAACGGACAAAGACCGACGAACATTAAAAGAATTATGGCTAGATAAGACAAAGCTATCGCGACAAAAGTGACAGCAGAGGTCAACACTCACCTGAGTAATAATGTTTCGACAAAAACAGAGGGCCAAGGATTGTATTGTGTGAAATTCCTTATAACGAAAGGCAATGCTAAGCTGCGATTGAAATGGTGGCACGATCATACAACCTGAGCAGTTGGTGATTGGAAGAATGGGGTATGGTCTGATGAATGATCGTTCACATCGTTTCGTACATACGGCCGGATTTATGTATGATTCGAACTGCTTCGTTGTAACAGTCAAACAAGGAGGAGGCTCGTTAATGGTGCAAGTGTCAATATCGTGATATTCAGCTGGTCCTGAATGAATATCTCAATATCTTCAAAGAAGAAGTTCTTACTACGGTTGGTGTACTATTACTAAACATTGCGATACTGAAAGATGATAATGCGCCGGTACGCACAGTCAAAAAGGCTCAGTCTTCTTCTTAGGTAGTATCAGAATGTCATAAAACGTTGCCCCGATTGAGGACAGAGAGTGAGGAGAAGATTTCCATCTCCAACATCATTTAAGAAGTTTGGCGGTTGTTTTGGAACATGGATGGAACAAGATTCCTTTGGAAACCGCTCAGAGAGTTTATGAATCTATTCCCCGAAGAATGGCAACTGTTCTACAAGCAAAACTATGGGATCATTGGTTCACCCATAGATGTGCCGAAACCTTCAGCCCTTCGTGGTGCTCCCTATAAAACATTGACTGCTGCATTATGATTCTCTTTTTTCCTCTCGTTTTGAGAGTCACACAGTCAATGGCAAAGTAAGGTTTAAGGCTTACTATCTATAACCTGGCAACAGGTTTTTCTCTTTGGAAGCGGGAGGGGTCTAATCGGAATCTTTTCTAAATTGAAAAGGCCCATTTCTTTCCCTATTTGGTTCCCTTGGTGGAAGTCATCTAACGATGATGGCCAGCGATATGAAGTGTGCTGGGGAACAGCTGGGTGTGTGTGCTGTGCGATGACAACCTTGGAAGCATTATTTTCCTTGAGACAGGATAGTGAAGGGTCGGCTTTCCGGGACGTGTGGATAGTCCACAGGCAAGTGCTATATGCGTACACTATGAAAGCACCCAAAGCTGCAGAGCTTGGTGTAAGTTCTTGCTTGAACGATAAACCAAAAAGTTAAAGAGCGTCCACGGGGTCAGGTTGCCCAAAGTAAGATTACTCCGGCAACCCATCGGAAGGCCGGACGAATGCCTTCTTGCCTGACTGCTGAATACGGCCCTTCGGGGAGTATTCGTGGTGGCTGTGATTGCCTCAAAGTTTCGCGGGGAGCTCTCTAAGAGATGCTTAGGTAGGCCTCGACGTAAACCACTAAACGAGAATTTGGCCCACACCCATTTTCTATTGCGGTACTTCAGGGTAGCGAGGCCCCTTTCAATGGTGATTGTCTCTCTCCCTGAGGGGTCTTCAATCAACTAAATTGATTGCCAATGTTTGAAGGCAACCCGTCTGATTAAGGCACATGCCAGGTGCAGACGTTAAAACACATACAGATATCTGTTCTACAAGCGAAAGGTGGCCCTACCCCTTATTAATCAAAAAATTATTTTATATATTTTGTATGATTGTATGGTTTTGTTCATTGCTTAAATGTACGTGGACGTGTGTGTGTTTGTGTGTGTGTGTGTGTGTGTGTGTGTGTGTGTAAATAGATGAATATTGTATATATATACAATAGGTCGTAATGAAAATTGTCCGCAGTTTTTTCCGTCAGATAGTGTCGATGACTATATACCGCGCAACAATCACCTGATTGTCTCAACTGAACATCCACTTAAAAGATGAATGACATTCCAGCTTACATTTTTTGCGAAGATAGTTCTCTAATTCTTTGCTCGTATAAAAGGTAATATTGATTTGAAAACGAATGAAATATCTGAAGAAATACGCTATGTAATGGTTTTTTACTATAAAAAAGTTAAAAACGTTGCAAAAAAAATTTATGAAGTGCACGGTGAGAATGCTGTGAGTGAACGACTGCTTTCCTTGATTTTGTTCCGAAAATTTTGATATTAAAGATGCACCTCGCAATCGCAAAAGTTTCTGAAATTTTGCAACTGGTGGAGGAAGACCGGCGTGCAAGTTGTTAGGAAATAGCGGAGGCACAAAACATCAATCTCATGACAGTTTGGAATCATTTGAAAAGGATAGGCTATTAAAAAAAGTTCGAAACCACGAAAAAAACCATGGAGACTTTTCAATACGACCTACTATATGGTGTTTCCAAAGTCCAAATAAATTTTTTAAAAATTTGGATTTTTTCTTTTAAATTTGGTAAAACGCAATGGACCGCTAATAAAACAAATTGACATTTCATGTATATATTAAGTTAAACCAACATGCCGGCAATAGTAATAGCAAATCGCTAAGCACAGAAAGGATAAAGAAAAGAGAAATCAAAACAATCCAAATGAAACAAAATGAAATCCAGACTTCTTTATTTGCATGGACTCAAGAATTACATTCGAGTACAAATACATGTAAGGACAGTATGTGTGTTAACGAGTCAGCTGACAATTTGGTAAACACAGTCACATGGTTTGCATAGTCAAGACCCAAAGTGTTTGTACATAAAACGAGGAAATCAAGACAACAATTTTACCGCATTCGAGCAGTTGCTAGCATCAACCGAAACAAAAATCTATAATATTCTCTTCAAAGTCGTATTCTTTCTCTCGTTTGCTCATCCGTGATACACTCGTTAATTTGGTAATTCGTGCGTTTCGTCCGTTTAAGCATAGAAAAGTTTTCATACGAATTGTGAAAAAAGGCAAAAAATAAAAAAGTAAATCCGCATCGTGTATTCGTTTTTCCTATAAAAGACAAAGGTAGTCTTTGCTAGAGTTTAGTTTATCATAAAGTGTAGTTAAAGTCAATTATGAGCAGCGCAACAAACGGAAAAGAGTTGTTTTCTATTTAATTTAAAAATATTATATTTATGCAAATATAAATAAATGAAATATCCAATTATAGCTAAAATAATTGAATAAATAATTTATTAGAAGAGGTTTGCAAACATTAAAACAAAAATGGTAGCATTCATTAAGAAAAAAAAAAAAAAAAAAAACAATTAATAATAATAGCAATGAAAGAAATATCATAGTAAATGATTTTATTAAAAACAAGAAAAAGCAAAAAAAAAATAATAATTATTTCAAATAATATTTATAAAGTGCGAAAGTGTGATCGCGCTCGACCTAGCATCAATCCGAAATACTAACAACTGCTTGAGTCTGTTTCAATTAAAGCGTTTTGTTTCGCCATTTTGGATTATTTTTCTGTTTTATTATTTAAATCATTTTTATAATTTTAGAGGAGTTTTAGGCGTTTCAAGACGAAACTTAAATATCTGCTTACATTTTCAAATAGTTTTTCTTCGTTTTTATTTTAATGATTATTATTGAAGTATTTAGAAATCGAAATGAATTTTCGCTTAAGCCCTTACACTGCCCTTGTAAAATTTCGTCTCGACAACTCGTAAGAATTTTAAATTATTAATGAGAAGCCAGACTATGCATTAAAATTCTATTTCTATATTAATGGCTATCCGGATTAGTTGCAGACGAAGAGAGGGACCGCTAGACTGGCAAGTTTTAATTTGATTTATAATAAACTATTTTTTCTTGAAGATATTTACAAAAACGAAGAGTTTTTGGTTATCGGATTATAAAGCATTATACTTCGTTCCTTCGGTGGTTAGGTGGCTATAAAAACGTATTAATAAATATGCTAAGTGAAGCTCAGGATGGATGGACGCATTGAAAATTGAAAGCAAATTTTTTTAACTCTGTACTCTAAGACGTATGTTTGGTAAAGAAAAAGCATATAATTGATATAAATGGAATCACTCATACGCTACCGCAGAAACAACATAATAAAATTTTCTTTTTGCGAGACGCAGCAAAGGACTGCAATATGAATTAAAATAAAAAAAAAATTGTTTTTTAATTTAATAAACTATTTGGGGTGTGGCTAATTCATTAGAGAATTTTGTTCGCATCAGCATCGTTTTAATAGGATTAAACAAGGAGTGCAAATTTAAGAAACGATAAAAATTTGCGCCAGAAGAAAATCGGAAAATGTGAATAAAAAAATTTGTATAATAAAAAAAAAAAAATTGCGAAATATTTTATACCGAAACTCAAATTAAAAGAAAATTTAAAAAAATTTTCAAATAATTTTTTTTTTTAATTTTTTAAATTTAATTGTATAGCTGCAGGCCAAATGCCGCAATTAATTTTCTAAAACTAACTTATAAAACTTTACATTTGAATTGTCGATTTAATGATCGACATAACGTTTATGTCGGCTGATCGGAATTGATGTTCCAATTGTTGCAGTAAAACAGACAGAGAGCTGCTGTCGCTTAGGTCGTAATTTGTACTAAAAAGCTAAGACTCACTGACTAACTCAGTTTTATAATCACCGACTAAACGCCGCGGTTTATTTTCTAAAGTTAACTTATAAAACTTTACATCTGAATTTGTCGACTTGACAATCTTGTTAACCTGTATGTCAACTAGTTTGGGTTCAAATTCCAATTATTGCAGAGAGCTGGCTTCGCTTAAGACTTTTTACCTTAGGTAACTTCCTAAGGCAAATTGGCTCTAATTGGTTCCAAAAAGCTAAGACTTTTTAGTCTTTCGTATGTAAAAGGGAAACCTGCACATTTATCCTCAGCAATATATCAACTAACTGATCGCGTAAGTTGTGCGTAAGTTGTAAACCATTAACAAACTACTTTTAAAACATTCACGTCTTCCGAGCATTTTTCCACGTTCAGCAATTGAGAGTGTGTTGGTAAACGAACTGCAGTCTTTTTCTAACTTAGTTTTTAAAGGTAAACATGAATAATAGGATGATAGGATAACAGAACATGCTGGTCCTTTCACGCTGCGTTCTAAAAACTCTGTATTTTCTTCTTTTTCCCTCATCACCTCAAGTTCCAAAATCACTAAAAACTTTCTTCTTCTTTATCTTAAATTGTGAATAGAAATTTGAAAAATTGTATTTTTAAAGATTTTTTCTTAACTCGAATTGTACAATGGATCTTTGTAACGCATCATACCACGATGTGACTAATAAGATTCATGGGAATAATTACAATGTAATCATATTTGTTTATAGTTCATATATATTTATAAATTCATACAATCTATCTACAAGTGCAAAATATTATACACCGGCTAAGCATATCTCGGAAATACAATATGAAAAAACGAAATGTTTAAAGTGAAAATTCGAATGTGGCTCAAAGATAGGTCGCGGTCCGATTAGGGTTAATAAGGTCTCTGTTTCAAGTGCGAAAATCAGCCGCAATAAAACAAAAAAAAAAATGTTCACAAATGAGGAGGAGTTTGGTCAAATCGGAAAAAGAGAAATTTGATATCATATCACACTACGTGACATAGATATTTGTCCAGCCTGGCGTTGGCTCCATTACAACCTTAAGTGTTATTTCCTACAAGATTAGGTGATTGGATAAACAGACGAAAGTGGGATGAGCGATCGAGAAGCTCATGCTGTGGATTGTACACTTCAAAGGAAACATATACCCTGTAAGGTCTCTGAAACGTCTTTCTAAACGATATAAAGAAAAAGGATAAAATTCACACACCTCCAGTCCTTCGGCACAACTATCAAAATAGATTAAAAATTATATTTAAATCAAACAAATACGAGACTTATTTACAGACAGAGACTTATTCTTGGCTTGAGGCAAATGCTTTGTAGCTTTCTCATCCACCTTAAGCCCACATAGCAAAAAACAATATCGTGTCAAAATGTGATGACGTCGGTGGAATTTCTTTAATCGGTGGAGTCTTAATCCTTATTGACTCATGTATTCATTAGTCAATAAATTTTCTTTTCAAGTTGCAAACGATAATTAGCAAGTTGCTCAGGGCAATGGCAGACATATATGCATACAGTCTCAATATCACTTTACTAAAAATGGAAACTTCGATTAGCATTCAACATTAAACATTTCTCTTGATGATTGATTCAACAATTTCAGTAATCAAATTATGATCTCTAGCTTAATCCTTGTGCTCGTAAGCGATCTAATAAATGAAAATAGCAGACATAAGTGAGGGAAACGTAAAATCTTTTTTGTTCGTTAGAAACACAAGGGACTGACAAATAACATGAATACCTGGCATATACTGTACAAAACTTATTTATTTGTTGGGCCATTTGATGGAAGAATTGTTGTAATTCTTCGAGGAATAGATTGGTAGAGTGTCTGAATAGTTTCGAAGGGAATGTGGTGTCACTTTTTTATCAAGACATCTGCCAATTATTTGAACGATATTCTCTCTCTCTGCGGTATAAAACTCGCCGTAACGGTTCAATGATGTTGACATCTGGCCAGTATGTTGGGCATATTCAAAAACCAAGCAATGACACAAGTAACGGAAATGAGGATTAGATAAAATATTAGAATCCTCGTCGATTTATTCCAAACATCGTAAAACTAATATAAGTGTTTGGGAATTTTAGGGAAAACTTTATGCACTAAGGTGCTAATTGTCCGCAGCAATAATTTAAGAAATTTAAGAAAGAAGAATCTTACAATGGAAAATCACAATTTTCGATGATCTTCAAGGTGAACAAAGAAACTTTATCTCTATACCTTAACAATAAATAAATAAAAGGATAATTATTATCCTTTTATACGATTAATCATTCTATTAATATATTTTTTATGAAACGCAGAAAGTATTTGCTGCTTGCAAACTATCTATTATTTGAAAAGTCAGAAAAGAAATTTTTTTTTTCTGTTTCGTTTCGTTCGTTTTCCGATTCGTTAATATAGGGATTGATTGAATAAAATTCGAATCTGATGGGTATTTCAATATTTTCAAGCCTTTTAATTAAAATAAAAACGGAAACGAGAGTCACACGTGAACCATTAAACTAAACCAGTAAACTAAACAAAAAAATCTCTAAAATTTTTAAAAATTTAAAAATTTAAATTTAAAAGTTTGCCAAAAAAAAAAAAAGAATACATTTTTAATACATCATCGAAACAATCGCAATACCTTTGACTTGCATGCGATTGAATTTATAAGGAAGCAAGCGATAAATTTTTTGTTACCACAAAATTTTGATATGAAAGGAACATCGAAACCTGATGGGATTGTACGTCCATTGCATTATTTAATAAACGGTTGCGCCAAAAGTGCCGAACTAACTGTAACGGCGCCGCTCAAGATTCAAGCTCACTGGGCACGCATGTTGCACTTGTCACCACTACCGCCAATAATGCTGGAAGAGTTAATGCAGGTAATTACTCATAAACACATGTACAATGCAAGAGGGACAAAAAAAAGAAAAAAAGAATAAAAGTCATACTATTATTATTGTTATGGTTATTGTTATTAATTTAGCCAAAGAATAAATTCTGAAACTAAAGTCTTAAAGCACTAGAATGCATCTAAGGCTTCGTATTTTTCCTTTTTACAACAATTTAAACCTGTCTGTTCATGTAATATTGATTGCGTTCAACCTAGAGATCACAGTTTTTTAAATATTCTGGTGAAGTCTGGTATAAGGACGTGTTTTTTTTTTTTTTTGTGGGCCATAAGCGAACGCTATTAAATATTTTTCGGATCGGATTAATAATTTTCAAATATTCGCAATAAATATCGGAGAGTGATAGTGTTTCCTGCATACTAAATTGATGTAGAAAACTTGGATCAGATGGGTTAGTTTTTTGAACCATCTCCCACATAACAGCTCCTCGGATTAGTTCCGCTTTCTATGATAAAAATGTGCAATTTTTAATATATTTTTAATGAAAATTTGTCCATAATAATAATTTGGAATTGGAAAAGTGCATCAACTTGGGATCACAGAGATCTATTTTTTGGATACCCCTCTATGTAAGGATATGAAAGGAAGGTGTATTTACATTGAGACACATGAATATAATTTTTGGTATTTTATCAAATCGGTGTAGGGTATTTCAAAGTCGGCCTAGTTCGACTACAATCATTTTACTTGCTTTTCTATTTTCGTTATTAGTTAGCAATTGTACGTCGATTTAAGGGGTGAATCAATATGTAAATAATAAAAGGTTGCATCTTTTTTAGCTCTTCCTAAATGTTACATATACTCGCATTAGTTTAATGCACCCTTTAACACAAAATTCTGTAAGATATAAAAAAAGGATATTGAAAGTATTATCGAAAATATGTGAACAACTACAGCAAATATCGGTGAACTATGTATAAGACAAACGCAGTCCCAATCAGTTAGCTGATGAGTCATTCGTAAGAAACACCTCTTAGAATTATTAAATGACTGCCGGTCTGAAATTCCCCCTGCATCGGGTCGGCTTAGTGTACTTGACCCTCAATTCCTCCATTCCTTGTCATTCATAATGCGACTTTTAAATGGGAAGTAAATGCCTCGTCTACTCTCCTAAATAACAAGAGAAACGATTTTAAAGTGTCGTGACCAAGACTAGTGACTAAAAGTAAAATCATTAAAAGTAAAATATCGTTTGCAAAATTACCACAATCCAAATTTAGGTGAATTTAGTCGTCTGGGCTTCGTTGTCTACCTCTTCGTACCTTTGCTTTTGGTCAGAAAAATGATAATAAGAAGCCAAGTCTTGATCAATAAATGGTTTAAGTTTGAGAAGAGACTGAGAGAAGCGATGTATGTTTATGAAAATTCTGAAATTATTTCACATATGCGGCTTGGAAATAGAACAAAACTAACGTAAAGATGTAACATTATTTTATGTAGGCACAAGCATTTCCCAGCAGGTTTATATTGTAGAAGTTATGTCGAAAAGTGTAGACACATTTGTCTCTCTTAATAGATAGCTAGGCCTGTACAGGTTTATGGGCCGAGGTTTTAGTTGTAATTACTTTCTCACCGAGTACACAGATAGTAGACGCTAGTCTTTGAACTTGAAAAATAACATAAAAATAATTGAAATATCGACATATCCGGCGTCTAGATGACAGAAATTGCTTGACAGTTGTTTCAGATATAAAAAGTAAACTTAAAAAGAGCGATTTCTTTAAGGGTATGCGCGACAACTAAAACCTAAGTTAATGGATATACAACATATGTACGTGAATATTTTATTTGATTGCGATAGAAATTTATGGTAGCAATAATTTAAATGCAACAATTTCTCTCTAAGAATAATTTGTATAAGAAAACTTAAAATATGTAATATGTGTGTGTAAAAACACAAGGGAGATTTATTTAACTATTGTACGTTATTGGAGTTTAAATGAGGGTTAAATGCACAAAAATATGCATTTACATAAAGTTTATCTTTCAACTTTTATGAAAAGTTAAGAAGAAAACATTGATTTTGCTTTCTATAAACAGACAGAAAATTTCAATTTAAAACAAATAAGAAAATTATAATCGGTCGCAACTGAATCTTTTATCCCTACAATCGATGTTATTGAAAAAAAAATCAAAAAAAATTAGGAAACAAAATTTTCATAGTGGCCGCAGCTGATTTTTTTCTATTTTCAAAATAAAAGTTTTTGTCGCAGTGGCGTGTGCGCGTTGTAGGCGTGTCCTTTGAAAAGTTTGCGTCGCTTCCAAATTCTTTTACAAATGTATAGACGATCTCTTCATTTTCGCCAACGCGAGAATGTTTACCACCTCTACTATACCGGTGGGCAGGTGGACAGCTGGAGAGACAGATAGACGGACATGCGTAAAATGATTCAGAATTTCGTTTATACCCATCATCGAATGATGAGAGGTAAATTCATTTTGTCAAAAGGTTTGCAACACCCACAAGAAAAGTTTTGAGACTCCATATATAAACTCCGTATATACATTTTTGATTAGCATCAAAATCTGAGCAGATTTAACCATGTCTGTTCACCTATTCGTCTGTGTATTCTCGTAGGTGTAAAAATGAAGCTTTCCGCTTTAAACTTGGCAGCAGTATTGGAAATTCTCGCACGCAGGTTCGTCTTGATAACGGGCGAACGCCGACAACAGTGCGTAAACAGAGAACGTCTCTCTTGTTGTTTTTGTCATTACTCACGCACTACAGTAGGTAGACAATCTAACTTTTCACATTTATTGTAAAAGAGAAGCAAAATCTCAGCCAGAACCACCCAATATTATAGACTATAACAATCTCGTTTTCCCTCTTGTTTTAGTCTGTATTAGGTTTAATGGATAAATAATTTCGATTTGTCAAATTTTTCATAAATAATGTGAAGACAAATTTTTTTCCACACTTTTGGTTACACTACGTGGAAATCTCGGCGTCATTGGACTCCGCGCTAATTCACTTATGTTTTTTTTGCTGCAGGGCAGCGCTCCACTAGCTCTCTCAGTTTTGTTGAAGAAAATCGACTGGACAGGCCTACAAAATATTGGGTACTCTGGCAACTCTCTCTTTCTTTAACTTTATTAAATTATTTATTTGCCATTTTGTTCAATAATAAGTTGCGACTGTCCCGACATTTTCATTGTCCCCTCGTCATAGAATTTCCGAGGTTTTGCGGCAAAGAAATTTTCTGTATATGAATTTGCACTGTCACCGAAATTGAAAGTTTTACCAGATGAAGAGTTTTGCAGAGAACGAACGAGATGGTAATCTGATCGTGCTATGTCAAGGTTGTATGGTGGATGTTTTAATATATCCCAGACAAGCGGATGAGGGAGAAGGTACTAGGTCTTGCAGCGTGTGCGTGATAAAAACCAATATTTTTTCAGTTGACCAATACTGGACGTTTCTATTGCACGGCTTCATTTAATTTGGTTTGTTGTTCACAGTATATTTCAGAAGCTCCTAGCATACAACTCAACCAATTGATTCCACCATACTAATAGCAAAGTGTTGTTTTCGTATATATCTGGTTTTGGCGTTGTTTGCGATGGCTGATCGTGTTTTAACTATGATCTATTGCGTTGCAGATTTTTGTATAGAATTCATGTTTCATCACCAGTTACAACTATCTTCAGAAATTGATCGTTTTGATCTCGTTTTAGCAGCAAGCACAACGCAAATATTAATGCGTTAGATTAAATGAATTGCTTTTAAATCATACGGAATCCAAATGTATAGCTTTTTTGCAAATCTCGGTCTTTTTATGCGATCGCTAAAAGTTGTGATGGATCAATTAAGTTTTTCTACAATCTCACGAACCGTTATGTGTTGATCAACTTCAATCATAAATTCTAGTTGATCGGCATCAATGGTGTTTGGCCTATAAGAATGCGTTACAGTTTTCATTGAAAAAGTTCCGGAACGAAATCATGGCAGATGCGTTCTACTACAACACAAGCTCCACACACATCACATATCTCTCTATGTGCTGCTGCAGCCCTTGTACCTCTTTTGAAATAAAAAAGTAAAATATGTCTTATAAGTTCACATTGATCTTTCATTGTAAAAGTTAAGTCTCACGACTGCTACAACAGAACCGATCACTTTGAAACTTTTGTACAAAATAAACATAAGCCTGCACTACATAATTGTATATATGCCTTTAATCCTAATCACCCGCCTAGGTACATGAGAAATGTTGATTTCAACCCGGTGTCGCAAGAAAGAGCGAAAGAAATTTCTGGACTACCTAATAATAAATAAAAAAAAAAAACAGAAAGCATGCGTGAAAATACGGCTTGAAGTGAATATTAGATGCACTTGGGATATATTTGTACCAAAATTCATTTCAAAGACTTTTACAGAACGTACGTTCTTTTTTTTATAATTTTTCACTGTATTTACTATGTGAAGCAAAAGTCTTCTCTGCAGAAACGTTTGCCAAGATCATTAAAATACATTTTACTGTCGATAATAAGATTGTCCTTTGATCTAAATCTTAAGTTAATAGTCCACCCATGCAATTCTCGCATAATGATCATCAATTTATGGGTCATTATTTTCGTTCTATTGCGAAGGAACATGGCCTCCAACATTCAATGAGTTTCCTCATGTTTGCGTAAGTCTTGATTCAATATGTAAGAAACACGTTCTCTGGACATGTTCGTGGCCTCCGCTATTTCTTTAATCTTAATTCAGAAATTATTCAGCTTTATTTGGCGAACTTAAGTTATACTCTCGTCAGTATTGACCTAGTCGGAGTCACCGTAGACAACAATCAATGCGTGCTACCTTTCAAAAGCAACTAGTGGCTGATAGCCCAACGCTCAATATTCGCATTTTCAAAAAACATCCACATTGACTCACGTAAACGGCTGTCGAACGTCAACTGCGTTTCGAAAACCACTGGGATTGTGAATGGAACTTATCATCGCATATATATACATACGTATATGTAAAATGTGTATGGCATAGGACAGAGCTCTGCTTTTAACAGTTTTTCACTAATCAGAGCAAAATAATAATATGCTTGTAAAGGCGTACAAGTAATAGCGAATATCCTATACACGAGGGCGGCTCTTGCAAAATGCTGTAGACCTGGGATATTTTCGATCAACATTGGAAATGATACTTTCTTCAACACTACAATTGGGTGCTGCTTCACGCTCTCTTAAGGCCTCGTTTTGAAAAATTATCATATCAATAACTGTATTAAACGGACTTGTGTAGGTCATCTAATGGTGAGCCATGTTCCACTGTAAAGTTTTTATTATTATTATTATTATTATTATTATTATTATTATTATTATTATTATTATTATTATAAATTTAGCCAGAGAATAAATTCTAAGACTAATGTCTTAAGGCACTAGCATCTAAGGCTCGCGGCTTTTATTATTATTAATATTATAATTATTGTTATTGTTATTGTTATTATTATAAAAACTCTACAGCACTTCAGATTTGAACCCACGACCATTGAATTCCTAGTCGAGATTCTTGCCTACTCGGCTACTCAGGCGGATATATTTTATAAATATCTTATAGAAATGGAAAGGACAACAATTTTCTGGTTATTCTCTACAACTTTGAAAGATCTTTAATGAAGTAAACATAAGATATACATATATATATATATATATATATGTGTATATGTATATAATAAAAAAAAACATAACGGCGTCAACAGATGGTTTGTTGCTTTCATAAATTTGTAAAATCCTTTATAATGGTATTTATTACACAGTCTTGGGATTTTTGCACGCAATTATTTCACTTTTGGTTTTAGTTCATTGCATGTACAAAAAGATGATATGCGATTAATTTAAACATCAAATTTCCGAAAGAATTACGCCCTAAAGAAATTCGCTAGGAGAATGCTTACCACAGACTTTACAAAGAGAGACAGACTGACCGAGGACATGTTGATTAGGATTTTGATCAAACATGTAAATATCCTTCATGCAAAGTTCTTTCTCTGGGTTTATATGCAGCAATGGGCTAAAATATCACCAATTGGTAAAGAATCATTATTAAGGACTTCCTTGCTGTTTCAATAATTTCATATACAAATGATGGACAAGAAATGCAAAAGGACGAAAAGGTAGATTGAAAGGCGAGCAAAAAGATAGGGAGAGAATAAGCAAATAGATAGACAAAACAAACAGACAAATTTTTTTACAAGTCAACTCGGAACAGTACAATTGCTCAGACCGCTATTTAGATGTAGTAGTAAGATATTAGAACTTCATATTTGATCGTTGGAACTTGACCTGGGTTAATTCATTTGTATGTATCGATCATTTGCGGCGTCATAAACTAACTGCGCGAGTACAGTTTTTATGTGGGTAAAGCCTAAGCCTTTAATTCTTTGTCTCTAGCTAAATCTATAAGTCGTTGGCTTTAAAGGGAACCTTCAGAGGTTGATGATAGTTCTACACTGTTCCTTTTAAAGCAGACGTGTTTTCTAGAGGTTGATGAAAGCTCTAGGTTCATCGGTTCATCGTGCACCATCCCGATAATAGAAGTACCATTTACCATGTGGCTATAATTATTAATTTGAAACCATGTAAAAAATAAAAAAAATAAATGAAAATTAAATAAAAAAAAATTAAACTCTGTTTCATTTAAATTATATTATATTATATTATGTATCATTTATATTTTCCAGTTTCTATGAATTGTTATCTATTTCTAGGTAAAAATTTAATTTATAATGCCGATGTTTGTCGAGACGTTGTAGGTCAAGTTCAAATGAAATTGAATGCTCGTCTGTGGTCGAGTACGACGCTTGTTTTCGGGTTTTTTTATGATTACTCTTATGTAGGTTTATTTCCACCCTGAAGAACTAAAGGCTGATTAAGAGCTTAAAGCAGAAAATACCTTTAAAACTTAAATGCAGATTTGTACACTTATTTAATGTGCAAATTGTACTAA
>CCAG010004841.1:0-90791 GCA_001077435.1 Glossina morsitans morsitans | reverse complement strand
AATGAGATATTCAGTTTAGACATAATAGCCTCAAAGCCATATAGTACTTGCCCTGCTCATGGTAATTGGCTTCGTTCATTTGAAGGGGCGTTTGAACCAGTAGCATACCTATTACGTCGGCAATTAAAATTCAAGTTTTTTTTCGGTGCTGCTTCCGTTGTAGACAGAAGGACTTATACGAATATTCACCTTCTTCATAACACCTTACAAACCGATTTCTAACCGCTTGATAACTTACCGCATTCTCATTCCAAGTCAACTTAGTCATCTGTTACGTAGCTTCAGTTGCATTCGTTCCCATTTTAACACACAATAATATTCAATGCCGTAAACGGTATCCGTCTCTTTACACTTTGACGCCCACTGCGCACCAGCTTGTAAACAACTTAAACTTGCACCGTACAAGCATTACGTTTATCGGCATTTTCTACAATTGAAATTTTGCAAAAAATTTTAATACACAGAACTTACTTGTGTATCCAGTAGAGCTGCCACGCTGGCACGCCAAGTGTATGCCAGCATTCATTAATCTTTACAAAAACGGGCCAAAAGAATTAACGCAGGGTCTCGTTGGGTCAGACGTAGTCTAACCATTGATATATTGCCTTGAAATTAACTCAATTCTCGTAATGGATCGAGTCCGCAGAGGTAACAATACCGTTGTTAACAACATTTGATGATTGAAATTATCAGATATAATCTCAATATTGACCTTGTGGGTTAGAAATATACTCAGCTTAAACAGATTAGACCCCGGTACCGTTGTAAAAAAAAAATTTACAACGTCTTATAGGACTTCGCAAGCTACTTTAAGTGTCTCTATGTAGCAACAACAATCACTTCAGATGAGTTTCCGAATGAAAGCCTTAGACGTTATTTCTTACACCGAAAGATTCCCGCTCGAACTATTATTAATACTTTGGAAGGGAGTAACAATATTGTTAGCTAATCTTCCAGAGCCGTCATGTCAGTTAGGTTTATGATTGCCAAGCAAATATTTTTACCTTTTCCCACTCGCTTTAAGCAATTAATAGCAAAATCCTCAAAATGTTTTTAGAATTAAGAATCGCCGGTTCAACGCCTCATATTACCTTGCAAAACCTGCCTCAGTTCTTTGCTTTGGCACTTTCACACATGTAGTTATTTGTGAAGTTCAGACATGGAGGCCAAGTCCAACGGTACAGACCATTTCCATTTTATAAAATGCTTACTTCAAAGGTATCCTTAGAAAGAGAAATTCTTTTAAAGGCATTTGGAGAGTCGACGTTAGTTCCTTTCGTTAGTCTCTTTCGCGATTACTACCCATCATCACGTCTTCAAGACAGTCTTCCTACACTGGACAAAAAAAAGAAAAGAAAAAAGACAAAAAGAAACAAAGCAAAAAAAAAAAAAAATTAAAAAAAAACAAGGAAAAATCGTAAAAACTAAAAAAAATCGTAATTCATTTTTGCATTCAATTACCTAAGACTCACCCTAAAGCGTGTATAACTTTCTTGTTTGAATTAATGATATTATCGCACACATATGCACACATCTACAATGCAATAAATAATACACACACACACACACACACACACAAACACAGACACAAAAGTATATGTAAAGCATGTGTAAAAGTTACAGCTGACAACAACTCTATGCGAAAATGTTCATCGGTAAAGTACACTTTGCATGTATGTATATGTGCCGGATGGATAACGAGGAGAGACGAACTTGCACTTGATGTTGTAAGTTTTGACATACAATGAAAAAAATGCTCGTCATTCGTCTGGATTTAACATTCTTTTAGGCAAAATTAACAACAACAATAAGCAGCAGATAACAAACGGTAAAATCACATCAGACGCGATTCAGTGAAATTGAATGCGGCAGACAAAGTTGAGTTAATAACATTTTTATATTCCATGGTAAGCGGTAGTGGACAGGTTCTGCAAAGCAAGTGGGTGTGTGGGTGTGTATGCGTGTGTGCCTATGTGTATGTGTGTGTATGCGGCAATAAGATGCATTTTTGTTATCCTTAAACTCATGCATATAAACATATTTTACAAAAAATGAATCTTCGTTCGTCTCTTTATGCCCATTATTTTTAAAGCCTACGTATGCGTCTAGAGATTGTGCACAATTTTATTATGTATCTTTTTATATCTGTAGACATGCAGTAACCATATAATATAAAATCTATTATATAGTAAAGGCTAAAAAGTATTCAGCCATCATTTTTTTTTTCTTTTAAGTATTTCTTCACTCAATTAAATTAAATCAAATGCGGATACGAAAGCATTGAGGAAAGCATTATAACAAGGTTTAAGAGGGTCAAATATTTTTTAAAAGACTGAAACGTGATCGGTCATTCATATCGATCGCTGTCAGTTTCATTACTACATAAATGTTAAGCTTTAAATAAAGTTAAATTATTCGATCTCTTGCATGGGCAGTCTTTTTCACTCGCTTATTGCATTTCATGCCGTGCTCAATATCGTGAAAATCATTTAATTTCATGTCGTTTTACATTCATGTATATACACGTACAAATATATATATATGCAGATTTTTTTTTTTTTTGTGAACGCGATACTAAACAAATCCTAATCGAAGAGCTATACAGTGAAATTATTAATTTTGTTATTAATTTCATACGCGGACGTACGTAACGCACATCAATAGCGTTTCATGTGCATTTCAATCCCACGCATAACCGCGAACATATATAGATATATTCATACACTTACAGAGAAGGTGCAATCATCCCACACTCATTTTTAAATCCACGTTTACTCGATGGTAGATATATGGATTTATAAATGAATGTGCATGTGTTTGTGTGCGTGTGTGTGTATGTGTTTGTGTGTGTGTGTAATTTTCAATCACATAGTCATATTTTGCAATACAAACAGTAATTAAATCGCGGCCGATCCGATTATCTACCAACTATGTAAATATGAAACCGGAATTTGTCCATAGATATCCCTCCCTATCAATGTGATGATTGTCACACCGCGTCATTGCCATCATCATCTCTTTTCAGTATCTGACAAGCGTTTTCATCTCACAAACAATGCAAGTTTCGTAAAGCAGCGTAGTTTACAGCAGATCGTTGAATATCTCGAGTCTTGTGCTAAAGAAAGAGCAATCATCGACCGAACGATACAAGGGGAAGTTGCAACACAACTGGGGATGAAAGTGAGCTTGTTCTAATAATCCCAGAGACAAAAAACATGTGCACCATTCCGCTCCGTTTTAGGAACGAATCGCTATGGCAAGCCGACAATACTCTGCGTTTAATGAGACCGGAAGTGTGCAATGTCCTAAAGTCCGGTGAAATACGACTGACAACAATTAATCGAATAATCGACGACTCGTCAGAATGTCGAAAACAGCAATGTAAGTTCACAATTTTTACACTTTGTCCGTCCATCCATCCTGTACGCCGCACATTGGAAGCACTCAAAGGAGAATTGCAAGTCAATGTCTCTTTTTTTCAGGCTTAAGTCCTTTCGACTAATACCTGCTTGGGTTGATATATCACGCGCTTGTTTGAACATCATTTGGAAGATGTGGCAAAACAATTCGATGAAAACCTCGCGGCAAAAAGAGGAGATTTTTAAAGACATGACATCCAGAAATTGTTAGGCAAATGCGAAAAACATAGAGTTAGCGAGGGACAATACTTCGAATGAAATATTTTTTTCAAAAATTCCGGTTTCATATTTACACAATTCGTATATATTTACCGAAGAACACGCGAAACAATTTTATAAAATTTTTTATTCTCAATTCCTTTTTATGCCCTCTCTATTAGTTGCACTTGGGTTACAGAGTTTACTTTAAAAGAGTGAGGTTGTAATCAGATGATAGGGAAGAACGATGTAAAATACACTTGCCTTGTATTTTTTCAAAATCATTTTATGAATTAGTTTATCTGTCCACCTTGCGCGATATCTCTGATGCGTTATTGCGTTCAACTTACAAGTGGTAATATTCGAGAGATTTCGATGAACATCTGTTGGCCTAAGAACGAATTCTATTGAGAATTTAATTGAATCCGACCATTTTTGTGGGCGCTTTGCCTATAGCGGAGCAGTGTAGGATATACCGCGGTTGACCTAATCCGACTATAACATTTTAATTTGTTTTTATTCAAACGGCGACCACGTCAAGTCCTCAGTGATTTGTAAATATGAATGAGACGTCGAATCGCTGCTGTGATCTTAAACCATGACAATGAAGCGCATATGGAACTTAATAGGGTTGCTTGACTTTAGTAAAGTAACCAAAATTGAGCAGGATTGTGAAAGAACGCGTTCCCTACACTACGATCTGTCAAATTCGTTAAGCTTTAAGCACTTAGTGCAAACCGCTTGTAACGTCTGCGTCACCTTCCAGTTGGAGAAAGTACCTCTGTCATGGATGATTTAAAACCAGATCGAACATGAAAATAAGATCCCATTTTTTTATATATATTTTCTTCGATTAATGGCAAAAACAATTAATTTTTGTTGATTGATTTAGAAGTGCGCTTATTATTGGACTAAAAGAGGCTCGAAACTTACTCACCACTTTTATATAAGATAACGAAATATAGTTTTTGCAACAAAAATGCAATAACATATTGGTTTGGTTGATTGGTTGATTGGTTGGTTGGTTGGTTGGTTGGTTGGTTGGCGTAATCAAGCCGGATTTAATATTTTTGGTTTATTAGTTTCCCGTACTGTTGTTTCTATGTAGGTTTGCATATCTTATGCGATTTTATTTACATGTAATCCATTCTATGGTAATAGTACGTTTTGGAAATATTGGTCTTTCGGATTATAGATATAAGTATAAAAATATTATATATTGACATGTGATTTATGAACAAGATGTAATATAATGGCTAAAGCATAAATGTTACGTTTACATTCTGTCTACTTCGCTCCAAACGCAACCACTGACAACAATGGCAATGAGTGTCTTTGACTATTCACATATTACGCTCGTATACATAGACATTTCTCTACATGCGGCACATTGGTGGTGACACGTTTTAGGCTTTTAAGGGGGTTTCCGTTCCGTTCATATTGTTCGCTTACTACTTAAGCAGTTTGTCTATTTAACACCTACTTAATATGCATCCCGTGTTTTATAGGTGCATCTATAGGTTTTTTTTTCTTTTTTTTTTTTTGCTTTTAATATCAAACACAGGTGACCATTATTTATGCGTGTTGGCGTGTTGGCGTGTTGGTAAAATATGTTCGCTTTAACTCTTCGGCATAAAATCCATTCAATCCTAAATCTCCTAAATTCTCGTTTTAAAACAATTTTATGTCATCTTAACTTTGTTTGCCGTTCATCTGCAAGGGATAGCAAAGACGTTTGCAGCATCAGGGCGACGGTTTTGCCATTAATCGGCGACTCCAGGAAGGACTGACCTCTGAATATGAAAACGAAATCAGCCAAGTAGACACCTGTAACCTGGAATATGGTCGACTGCAACGAACAATCGTCAAATCTTCCTGAAGATGCACAAGAGGACAGCTTCCACGCGAGAGCGTGAAAGAAGAAGAAAGCTCATGACTGACAACACCCAGATAGTATAATCTAAAAACTCCTAGCAAATGCAAAATGACTTTGGATAGCAGTATCCATTGTTTAGCTGGAGGTGCGGCAATGCGTTGTCTAAAGAAAAATTTAAATACAACTGAGTATAGCTGGTTGGTGGTCCTAGCTGCTTCGTAAAGGGGGATGTGGGTGAAATTTCATACTCTAGTGTCTCCTTTGCTACCTAGGATCAGCTTAATTGAAAGCCTTTCTTTACCTTTCGTTTGAAATTTGACAGCTTTGGTTACTCGTCATTCATCAATCTCGTAAGTTTCTTTGCCATTTCTACAGCCCACCACGTACAACTGCATGCATCAATCGTCAATCATTTCGTAACCCAAGCTTAAAATTCTTAATCGTCGAGCCACTGCGAGTTAGCTTTGTCACGCATTAACGGCAATCGGAGAAAAAGTCAGCAAAATGCAGCCACAACTGCATTAGTTACAAACAACCTGCACTTCATTACACCTGAGCGTACAACTTAAGTGTGGAAAGCGTAAGGTGAGACGTGTATCAATAAAACGATGTCATCATTCAAGTTTGGGTTTTTCTCTATTTTCGAAATCGTTACGAGAAGACTACCTGTTTAAAATAACTCCACATGTGGTTATTATTGGTTTGTCTTTTGTTTTTAAACCATCGTCCCCCACTCTTATATCAGACTCTATTTTAAGTCTTGTTGATTGATATGCTGGGATTGACTTATCATTTTTTTGTTTTTTCTTTTTTTCTTGTTTTTTTTTTCTTATAAACATTTTTATGGTGATTTTACGCATATTTTATGATTTCCTTAGTCGCAATGACACAATAATTAACGTAAATTAAATTTTTTTCATTCTTTTAATTATTTATCGCCTGGAGAATTGATTGCAGTTAACGAAGACATTATGGTTATGCATAATCATTCTCGGAGCGTAACGAAATCGGTCTCTCCTTGATAACAGATAGAAATTGCAAGCAAAGTTACTGTATCGCATTCCGTCGCCTTAATACTCGTTACAAGGGCTAACAATAAACATTTACTCACAAATTGCAACATAGCAATGGAAGCAAAAGATAGTGTAAAGAAAATCGTTTTACTGGGGACAACGAAATACATAGATGTTCCAACATTTTGTTTGTCTGTATATTCAATATCAATTAGGGCTCATTCTTGGTGTAATAGAAATAAAGGCTGATTTTTGGTGTAATAGAAATTGTTTGTGTGTATATGCAATATGAAATAAATTAGGGCTCATTCTTGGAAGCATAAATTCAAGATGTGAACAGTATTGGGGGCTGATAACTCGAATCCACTGAATTCGTATAGAATATAACTCCTATGTTCACACAAAATGTTAAATTTCAAAAATTGTGTTTATTTAACTTTATTCTATTACATCAACATTAAAGAGCGTTTTGCCTAAGCAAAAGGAATTTATCTAAAATTGATTTTCGCGTTACGATTTTAGTTTATTTTGCATTTGCTTTGCTTTCCGTCACTGTAAATTTTTCAAAAAAAAGAAAAAAACCTTTTGTTTTTGTTTAATGGACACCTTGAACCTTTTTAAATAGTTAGAAATTCATTATTTGGTTGAAATTTCATGCTCTTACCGGAAACGACCATGTGCGTACTGTGGACACTTGCTAAGAAGTGAGAACCTGTTGATACCGGAATACTCGAACACGCTAAGCGACACCTTTGGAAACTACGTTTATGTTCTTTCTCTATAGGAGTACAAAGGATTTTTTCCAAAAATTTTATTTGAAGATTTTTTATTAATAAAAGAATGTTTTTGGTGTTCGTGTCAAAAATCGAACTTTTTCACTCAAACTCTCGACAATCGACAAATTTCTTTTCTTTTACTCAAAGACGCCTTACGAGAAAGGCTCCGGTGTTGCCATTTTTAAAATATTTTTCCAAAGTCTACTTAATAATCTTCTCAAATATTGTTATTCTATGAAGCTTTCGTCTGTTCCAAAAAAAAAAAAAAAAGCGCCAAAAAGCCTCTTGGTACTCTACACCTTAAGTAGTGCAAGAGCGTTTAAGTTTGTCCGAGTGAATACAACGCTTAAAAGAAGTTGAGATAGACCCACCTTTTATTATTGTTTATTTTTTATTTACTATACCGATTGAATCAGAATCACTTTGTGAATCGATCTAAGCTTATTTGTCCATCTGTCCCTCCTATTCAAGACCTTTCAACTTGTTACACCGACATATTTTGGCCCAAGGACGAAAGCAGTTGATGATGCTGCGAACCAGAGCACTTTTTCGACCGCTTACCATGCAATACGTTGTTTTGACAAATCGTTATATGAATAACTGTATCAAGCGAAGTAGTGTAGAATATTTAGTGATGGGCCACGTGCCGCTATAGGTTTTTCTTTGTTTTATTGCAGTGGTATAGGCTTTACCTCTTAAATAAAAAATTAAGCTGTGACTATTCCCTATTTATAAATGGGGTGAATTTGAAAGAACTAGATTTCTCTTCAAGTTCATATATATTAAGTCCTCAAGCAAAAATCAACTCTTTCACTTTAGAGGATTTGAGTTAAATGAGTTAATGTCGTTTTTTTGCTCACAACAAATTCCAATGATAATTCATATGCACTGCGAGAAGGAGCAGACGCAACAATCATCTTTAATTCATACAATCACTAGTGACTTTTGATCTTTGGCCACCACGTGGCTCTTTTATGAGATCAAAATTATCTGCACGAAATTTAGCGGCACAACTTTATATTGTCTACTGTGTAGTAGCAATAAAGGCAAATACTCTGTTAATGTCTCGCCTGTTCCACAGTAAGTAAGTAAGTACTTCACAACAGGGTGAATTGCTTTTGGATTTTCAGAAAAATCAGTTTGTTACTCGCAACGATTTCTTTAAGAAGGCGAGATATGTATCTTCCCAGTAAAAGCCTTCAAATAAAAAGCTTTTAAAATTTGCAATATTATTAGGTCGAAATTGCATCCTTGCCCACCTAACAACAAACAGATTTATTATTTTGCTTACAAACTAGAGGTGCTAGGGGATACCTACCTGAAGAGCAGCTAGACATACTTTTTTAAAATCTTTAATCCCCGTAACCTTGATATACGTTTGTCGTTGATGTTGCAATTCTCAGGCTTCATTATGGTAGCAAACCGAAATCTAGCGAATACACAAGTATGTTTTTATAACAAAAGCGTTATAATGGGCTACGGCCGACCATAAATACCCTACAGTTATTCATATAACGACTTTTCAAAATAAGCCGGTGTGTAGAAAGTGGTCAAAAAACTTCTCCGATCCGAATCATTTTCAGGAGCGTTCGCCCTTAGTCCAAGACACGTCGGTGTACCAATTTTCATCTAAATATCTCAAAAGCTGTGGCATGTAAGTTGAAGACACAAGAAAATTAGACGGACCGACATACATACAAATTCAATATAATGTAAGATGAGTTCATCCCGAGACCCTCTGGGTATTGCATAAATATGCACGACCTGAACGTACCTTTGCACTGCAAGTGTTGCAAAGTTTAAAAATAGGAGTAAAACATATCTACATACCCACGTATCTTTGGAAAACTCTGATGAACAAAAAAGAACGAAAGTGACTTGTTTTTAATGTTCACGGCCTAAACGCAATATGTGTAAATTACTACTTTGCTTAACTAATGACGCGTAAGTTGGTTGAGTAGGAATAATCGAGTTTTTACAAGGTCTGGAAATCACTACTTTTTTTTTTTCTAGGTACGTGAAAATGAAAAATGCTGTGTAGTAGCACACCCTTGTTCGCACAGAGCGACAGATGGAAAAGCCTAAAAAGATTCAAAACTTGTACGCCGATAAAAGGATAAAGCACTACGGTGCTCATTTCTTGAGTATTGACATACCTGATGTACCGCCAAGGTTCGTTTACCAACGTTACCAACGAAAAGAATAAGATTCAGCACGTTCGCCACTGAGGAATAGGGATATAACCATTTTATCGAAACGTTTGCAATAGCTAGAGAGTATCTCCCGACACCGCACATCTAAATCGATTTAGTCATGCTCATCAGTCCGTCTGTCCGTCTGCCTTTTTATCTGCAAAATGTTGGTTATAAATATTCCACTGGTCGCAAAAATGAAGTTTTTGACAGAAGCAATTCAAGTTCTTGCATGCAGGTTTTTATAGAAAATGGCCGACTAAATCGGTCAAAGAACACGGTCATAGGGCAACGTAAACTGAGAACACCTTTGCTTTCGAAAGCAAAAGAATCGGATATTTCGTACATTTTACTCATAATCTAAAATCAATAATGTTGACCTCCATTCTCAGCACAAAAAAGGAAAAATCAGCCACGCCCACTCAATAGTATAGCGTATCGAAATCGTACTGTTAGGGTTTTATGTTTAAGAGAAGAATGGTGAGTATGAAAGATTCGGCCATCGCCGAATATAATGTCCTTGCTTGTTCACTTCGTTTACTTCTTTTGCGATTACATTCTTGTCATTGCTTCTTCATTTCTTTTGAATTTCCAACTTGTCAAAATCCTTCGTTTAAACAAGGATAGTTTGCACTTTAATAGCGTTTTGTTTTTTTTTTTATTATTTTAAACGTAAAGTTTCACATACACTATTATGCCAAAGGACACGCTAATCAACTGTAGAGTCCTTCAATAAAAAATGTCATTTTAAGTTTTACGCTATTTTTCGATTATCACTGGATGACTGTCATTGCGATGACGTTTGACAAGTAAAAACTAGAAAGTTTTCAGATATATTCGTTGATTGTGCGTTGAGCAAATTTAGTAACGCGGTCTACTACTTTTTAGTTTAATCCGAATGCGTAAACAAGCGAATCTGCCGGACCTGTGGCTTCGAAAACCCAAGAGAAAGATTTTCAAAGGACCGTTGCAACCATATCAAGTGAGAGTTAGATGCGGGTTTTAGGACCTCCGTTTAAAAGACGCTGCCGGCCCAACAATTTTAGTTGATTTACCATACGTTAGCTGCAGCTCCCTTATATAAGTGAAAGGAAAAGATTGGTTTGCTCCCTGCTTTTGCTAATAATTACAAAAATATATAAAAAATTTGGCATAAAAAGGGTACATGTGTTAGCAGCTGAAAAGGTTCACCTCGTCATTCGATTTTTACGCTAAGGATGTTAAAACGTTCCTCGAAGATGCCACAGATCTTGCGCACTTACAATGACGGGGGATAAGCGACGAGATATCCATAAACACTTATCCGTCTTCATTTTTGTCTTTCCAAATAATAAGTTGAATAACTGAATAAATTTCTATCCCTTAATATTTATATTATTTAACACTTTTATTAATACATTTCGTTGCTTCACCGTCTCTGGCTCTGCAGGCGAAATAACATTTCCCACTCCATCAAGTATTAAGTACCAAAAATAACTTGACAGCTACTTCCCCTAAACTTGGATAATTAAAGTGCTACTTTAAGATGTTGCATCTTTGTATATGTGATCGTAAATATGATCAATTGATTCTATGTATGCATGTATAATATCTATGTGCTCACGCGTACAAATTTTTTTAACACATATATGTAAAAACATATGACACGAATGAGATCACAATTTAAAAAAAAAATAAATAAATAAATAAGTGAATAAATAAAAATATGCGCGCCTTAGGGGAATCTTGGACACCTATCAAATATTATTATACTCTGATTCCATTTTAATCTCAATCATCGTTAGAATTGAAGAAATACTTTATATGCTTGGCTTCGACTTTGTATGCATTCCTACGAACTCTGATCGTCCGCTATCTGCTTTATTTTTTATTGACGATTCCGAAAATACGCTTTTAAGTTTAACTTGGCTAATTGAAAATAAGGTATAATTTTTATACCCTGCACCACTTGCGGTATATAAAGTTTGTCCAACATCCTGAGTAACTTAGACTAGACTTAGTTTCTTTTGTACCCATCGATTGAGAATAATTTTCTGAATACACTTTAGCTTGTCTGTCCGTCCGTCTAGTTCTCTTGTGTTCAGCCTATGCATGTATAAGTGCTTAACTATAAGAATGCCTTGTACAATGTGTTGAAATTACTAGCTAAAGTTCTTTAGACGGCTCGTTAGATCAGCCCTTTTTTCTATTATATCTTACATCACTTCTGGTATAAGGGTATGTTAACTTTGTATGGATATGAGCAACATTCACAAAGACATGAGACAGACGCAACTTCTTTAATGCTGATCGATTCACAATCACTTTCTAAATTATTTTCTGAATCAATCTAAGCTTGTCTGTCCATTTGTCCATCTTGTTTTCTTGTATTCAACCGACAGACCGTAAATTTTAGAGATATCTTGGGGAAATTTGATACTCCCATGTGTTTCGACGCAAGGACGAATGTCATTGAAAATGGCTCGGATCGGATCAGTTCTTTGGTCACCTTTTATAAAACGTTCACTTTTGAAAAGCCGTTACATGGATACATGTGGGTACACGTCTGTGCCGTGGCCCGCTATAATAAAAAAAACGGTCTCCCATTGTGTATAGAAATGATTGGCCTTCGAGCTAAACTTTGAGTAAAATGCCTTCATATAGTAGACGTTAGTATAGTAGTAAAGTTACTAATAAGTGATGGGCCTAAAAGGCGGACTTTTCTTCAGTTTTTCGGTGAAATTCGTTCACAAATATTTGTTTTACTTACTTCAAACGTTTGTCACTGTTTCCGAATGGACTAAGTAACGGGGGGTATGTCCAACTTATCGTTGTAATTTAGTGAAGTGCTTGTCCTTTTTTTAACAAATTAATGAGTTATAGAAGAACATATGATTCATATCGGCTTTTCATTCACAAGGGTTTAATAACGGTGCGCAGACACTTTATTTTCAAGTTCCTTTAGTCAACAAAAATTCTATAACAAGCTTTTATTTCTTATTTAGTTTATTTTAGTTTTTAAAAAGTAAAAAGTGTTTGTATCTTCTTCTTGGAATTTTATGTTGGCAATTTTAAAAGACGGTAAAAAATACTCATTCCAGGTTAAATGTTCTACATGTTATACAATAGAAAATATTTATTAATTATGTGATGATTATCATATTGTTGCAGTAAGGAGATTAGGATAGGATCATGACTTGACTTTGCTTATAAATTCTTTTGAAGTTATAGGAATAATTGGTATTTATAGATTTTCTGATGCGCCATCCAGATAGATTGATGCAACCACAAGTCGGATAATTAAGTTATAATACTCGTAGATTTTAGTAGAGCGTATGAGAAACTAATGAATTAATAAACAAAATTTACAAGAGATGTAAATACAATCTAAAAATAATATACATATACATACGAATACATCCATAAAAATTCTTCGTTTTCTTTCATTATCAAGTATTATAAAGGAAATTTTAATGCAATAAGACTCTCTTAGTTAACTTTCATTTGCACTTAGAGATGTAAGAAGCAAAAACAACAAAAAAAAAATAAAAAATCCATTTGTTCCCATTTTGAATATGTATGTAGCTAAAACGTGTCCATATATGAAAATGCTTACACGAACGAAGTAAAGAAATAAAAACAGATACACAATGCAGAGAGGAGGCTACATCATCTATTAGTTAGTTAATGGTTGTTGTTGTTGTTGTTGTTGTTGTTGTTGTTGTTGTTATATGTTCATTCTCGCATAGGCATTACAATGATGATTTCTTCTTTTACTGTATAACAGTCATAAGTAACTGAGTATAGCTTTGCTGAGCGAAGAGCGAGCGAGCGAGTAAGCTAGAAATTTCAATGCACTGACGCAATCATGGAATGAGAAACATTCCAGCGACAACCAGTCATAATTTAATGGACGTTCATTTCCAGCATATTTTGCCGGTGAATCGAAATAATCACAATTATATATATAAATACATACATACATATATAAACCTAGATATATATACATATATATATATATTTATATGCATACAAAACATATAATAAAAAAATAGATCTAGTACTGAGCAAAACCCCTTAATAAACGAGAATTAACAAAAGGAACCGGTTGGCAATGAAACATTTATACAAGAGAGTTGATACCATAAGCAAGTACATATACAAATACAAATGGATACAAGTGAGTAAAATTATATTAATATATATAAATATATAAATATGTATATATATATATATATATATAGAGTTATATTTATATATATCCACTGGCACATATACATATATATATGTATGTATATGTAGGAGCTTATCTACATTTAGATACTGAGAGTTTTGTATATAGTTATCTCTATTATTGTTATACAAGTGACGAAGAGAATGCAGTACACTCCGTATTTTTATTTACCGCATTTAGTCTGTTAGTCTGTTTTGCCGGCTCTAATATGCAACATACACTGTAAGTGCGGTTCGCGTTTTTAAAAGCGTTCTAAATATACACAGGACATACTTATTTATGTATATAAGTATGTATGTAAATGCGTATATATTTTAAAATACCAAGCGTATAAAGAGATGTAGTAATTTTATTAAATATTTGTATTTAATAACTAAAAAAAGCCTGCCTTCGTTTTTCCATTTTTGTTTCCTTTAATGTTTCCCTTCGCTTCAAAGTTGGACTTTCTTCATTTCTGAAGCTTGCTAGCGAAAGATCTTTCCAGCCGAGAGTTTTCCTTTTTTTTTTTTTTTTTTTTTTTGCTTTATGTCTCCATCCACACGTTTGCATCTTTATAGACACCGAGTGCGTGAGTGCGACTGTATGTGCAAGTTTATGAACTGGTGTATGCTATTGACACTGGCTGAAAAGGTTGGTCGTCGCATTAACAATATGTTGCGCTAACGCATGCAAATGTAGTTGTAATTATCAAAAAACAAAATAAAGTAAAGAAGTGAATAAATGTTAGATATTTATGCGCATCTATACATAAAAAACTGTGTATATAAAAAAAAAAAATATATATATATATACTCGAGAACGGAGAGTATAACCAAAGTGTCTGTGTTTAATGCTTTTGACGCTCTTCTCGTTTATATGCAGTTATCATAAGCACAGCCGCATATACATATAAACAAATTGTGTGTGTCATCAATTATGAAAGAAATAAAAAAATTACAAAAAAATAAAAATTAATTCAATTAAATCCAACAGAAAAAAAAATTTTTTTTTTTTGGAAAAATTATATATACATATGTACATAGATAGATAAATGGATAAATACGTGGATATATATAAATATATTTATTTACAAATGCTTAGATATATATATGTATATATATATATGAGTGCGTAAAAAGATATATAGTTTGTATATACACGTATATATACATATAAATATATGTGTATACATATACATACGTATAGTCTCTATTATATCTGTATATATATATATATATATGTATATATCATCTAATAATTGTATATCCAAAGCTGCAAAAAAATAGCTAAATATAAAACTGAGTGTGCATCGTTTACCACATTTATTCACGCATGAATACAAATGCAGTCATAAGCGTACACATCAACGCATTCATATGAAATACTTTCGATTGAATTGATTGAAATGAAATTCATGCTCATATGCATGCTCGTCGTCGAGTGGTGTCTTCGTTCTCTTTGTGCCGTTTTACTTCGTTTCTTGCTTGTCATTTTATTATTTGTTTGTTGATATTGATACCACTATGCTTAATTATGTATTTTATTTAAATTTTTCTCTTCTATCTCATATTGGATACTTGCATACATATGCACATATGCACATGCACTATTGCAAAATTTGTTTTATATAAAACAACAACAACTAAAAAAAAAAACACAGCGTACAATGATGTATACAATTTCCAAGAACAGGAGACTTTTTAGTGTGAAAATAAATTAAAAAGAAATTTTATAATAAAAAGAGTTATGCTTTTATACACACACTAAAATCAAGACAAAGCTTATTCAAAAGTCGAAAAAGAAATAATGAAAAGGCAAAAAAAACCAAAAGAAAAGCAATAAATATAAAAAGCTACAAACAAGTCTTGCTTACTACACTTAGCGAACGGATGCATGAATGGGATGCTGAATGGTTGTTGTTCAATAAGTGAGAATATATGTGTCTAACGGAACGAAACATTCAAATCGCTGTAATGGTAACTTAAATGTGAGAATTGTAAGAAAGCAAAAAAAAAAAAAAACAAATAAGTAAAAAAAAACAAAAGGAGCAACTCTGCAGCCGGCTTATAACTACGCTTATTCAGTGAGTTTTGCAAAACATAAATCAAATAGAAAATCAAATTCAAGCAAATAAGAGGAGAAAATTTTATGAAAAAGCAGAAAAAAAATTTCTTTCGAAAAAGTAATAATAGTGAAAATTAAATTTACATATAGGTTATTGTAGCTTAATACATATATATATTTTTTATGTATGTATATGTATATATGTAAATATATTTATATATATAGATATATATATATATATATATATATATACAAATATTAATCGTGTGTGAATGTTTTATGTGAGATATATGTGTGTGTAAAAAGTAAAAGTAAAAAAAAAAAATCGTACAAAGGCAATAATGATTGGGAAGGATTACCAATCCCCGGAAGATCCTACGCATTTATAGAGCTATAGAGGAAAGGTAAAATGAAAAAGTTTTAAATGTTTTCACACATGTTAAGGCACACAAACACAAAGGCACATGCACACACACATACACACACCCAATAAATGCTAAGAAAATAACTTTCGTAAAAAAGTTAACTTACTCAACGGAAGGTGTTGTACACAAATTCTATAGCTTTTCATATCTTCCTTCGCTTAAGGGCATAGAAATTTTTTGTGTTGTAAAAGTAAGAGCAAAGAAAAAAAAATTGTTATAGACAATCATCAGAACACGATGTGTATATACTGCTAAAAAAAGCAAGTAAAAGATATCTCTCTGTAATCAAGAAGTTTTATATGATTTTAACGCAATGATTACCGAACTTTTAATATGTTGTGTAAAATAGTTCAATGTTTCCAAGGTAAGTCTCAAGTTTCGGTACTTGAAGACAAACGTGAAACGTATATAGCCAAGCCTCTATCGATTTGTTAAATTTGAAAATGGCAGACATTCCTCCTCAACTTGTCATCATCTTTAAAAGTAAATGTGATAGTAATTGAAGCACCAGTTTTTAGCCTGTAGCCTTTTTTTTGTACCCATCAGCAAAGGCTGAGGTCAAAAAGTTTGCGAACCCCAGACCCGAAGGAAGCTTCAGAGACACTAGAAAGTATATATATTCTTGATCAACATCAAATTCGGAGTCGGTTTGAGCTTGTCCGTCTGTCCGTATCGGCCTGTGCAATGTCTGTTGCAAACGTTCTCCTGCCCTCAAAAATGCAGTTATCGACGTCAAATTTAGTAGAAATATTGCATGTTCTTGGCCCAAGTTGGTCAGAGGACACGCCTACAGTAGCACAGAACAGTTCTGCTTTTGCAGAAGCAACAAACAAAAAGTGTAATCTATGAACGATGCTGCAGCACTTGGGCAAAAATAGGCCACGCCTACCCAATAACATAGTGTATCAATATTTAACTTATTTTTTCAATTACTTTATAACGCACAGAAGCAAGCTTCAAAAACCCCATCAAGTATACGAAACCCTGGCCACTTTCCAATTCGGAATGCATCTAAGCATACCCTCGAGTTCGTCCGCCCGTCTGTTATTGCATTCATTCTCCCGCCTGCCAAACAGTATAGTAACTATGGTAAATCTACTCCCGTTGGCAAATATGCATAAGAGTTTGAATTTGACCAAGCAGGTCAACGAAGATACCTACAACGCCCACACGCCTATACAAAGAAAAATGAGAGCACTTTTGTTTGCCATGTATTTTATTCACATTATTATTTAACAAGAATACCAAAAATCAGCCACGCCCACCTAATTTGATAGAGTATGCAAATTTATATTTTTTTTCAGTCCCTTTTAGGATAACGATAACGTGGTTAATGTGATACCCTATTGTTTTAAATTCCAAAAATTTTGGTGAATCCAGATGTCTTCTAAAATTGTACAAAAAAGACGGAAAGAGAGAGAAGAACCGTAACATGCCATTGTATAGAGCGAAGTGCACCTATTAGAATATTAGTATACAATAACAATTAATAGGTTGTGCAAACAAGTAAGAAAATTATATTCGACCGCGAATGAGGCTCCGCTTAACATTAATTAACATTGTGTAGACTTTGGTTTGGTCTCTGAAACTACTCTCTGAATACAGTAAAGCTTTCGACAAAAGAACGAAATGCTAATATTCTATAATATTTAGCAGGTGCGGCCGACTGTTGGCATTTTTATGCAGGTGCTGCAGTACCAACCATAGAAGATAAATATCAATTTTTATCGTTGTGTCTGTTGCGGTTTTTAAACAATCAGCAACAAACGAAATTATTTTTTATTTTTGCAGACAGAGGTGATATTAGGCCATGTTGTACTGTAGTCGTGTCCTTTGACAGATTTGGCTCATTTTCAATATCAATCTGCACGCAAGAATTTTCAATCTCTGTACCAAATTTGTTTCGATGGCTGCGTTTTTGTAACTAAGGAAAATGTTCCCCACAGACGGACAGACGGACACGCTTAAATCGGTTCAGAATTTGATGCTGCCGAAGAACATTTCCATTCCTTGTGGCGTTTTGAGGTTTACTTCAGGGTAACGGAAACGTTTCGACAAAATGAATAAACCCCTCATCCTTGAGTTATGGGTACAAAATAAAAAGCGCTTGTTGTTAGAAGCAAAAATAGATTAAACCGGTAGATGTAAAAATTCAATTTAGCAGAAAATTATTGTTATATTATCTACGGTAAGTAGGAGGAGGAGGAGGACGATTTATTTGTTTAAGGCACCAAGAGAGACAGAAAGGATTAAAAATTTGATTTGTAAGATTTGTAGAGTGTATGGACACCATGTAGCAATGTATGATTTCTAGTAATAGTTTAATTTTGTTGTTGTAAAAGCTAACTTTTCGCATCCGCGCTACAGGCCTCTTCTGATATTTTCCAAGACTTCCAGATGCAGCATAAGGGATTCCCAATACTATTTCGACAAAGTATGTATTTACCTTTCAATTTTCCGGATTATGTTCATCCAGAAATGCGAACGCATTTGCCGGCAAGTGGATTAACACTCGAAAAAAAAAACTAAAAAATTCTGTTAAAATGTTATACAAACAGAAGAATATTGACGCGGAAGATGTACTACTCTGTCTAAGCGAAAAGTAAAATATCATTCCCAAGTAAACGACGGTGTAAGAGATCGTAAGCTTTTGAGTTAACCGAAGTTGAGCTGAATTTATAAAGCTAGGAGCTTAAAACTAACTGCTGGCGCTTCATCTTCATCCGTTTTCCTTTCAGGTTACCCTGAAAACTTGACAAACAATTTAACCTTAAACGAATTCAGTTTCGAAACTTTTCCCAGAATTTCGTATACGGCCAAGCACGGCCTCAACTGTAAATGGGTACAAATTTTTTTACAGCCTTATCAAAGAGCAGAAAATAGCAAGAGCGGAGTGTGTTTTTCTAATATATTTTCTAACATTTGTCAACAAAATCTCTCAGTAATTGATGACTAATTTCGATGGCGTTGCGTTCTCGCTACTAAAAATTGCTTATTATTTGAATTTCTTTCAACAATGAATTCGTCATATCGACATAGTATGCGATTGATTACTTAGAGTTCTCAGAATTTATTTTGAATACAATGGCAGGTGGAAGATAAAATAATAAATAAGCTCTTCCGACAAATACTTTTAGTAGCCAAAAATATATCACCTTTGTTTTTAAGAATATTAATGGACCGAATTAATCGTGATTGCTTTTAATTTTTATACATAAACCTAGCCTTCCTAGCACACATGTAGGGGCGAAGTTCAATTATTTTATCCGAATTGATCGCTTGACGCCTAATCTTACAAAAACAAAAAACTGACAGACGGACATACCGACTTTGGCTATAATTTACATATCATATCCGTAATAAATGCATTTTATAGCGACGCCGATAGTCGTTCCCAGATGTGTGTCACAAAGACTGTGATAAAATTTATATGTTCTTAAGTTTACAAAAGATATGTAAATAAAAATTCACAATAGCTTTAGTAGAACTTACGTGATACGAAATTCATAAGTCTCCATATAGTGAAGTGTTAGTGCAAAAGCTTTAAACACACAAACATAGATAAACACTTCAAACACATAACCTAGATATATACACGTACGTGCAAAAGATTAGACCAGCAGTCGATTGGCCTTAAGGTCTGTATTGTTTTAAATGGCGATATCATTCGTCATGAATCACATGCGTATGTGCGTTAACTGTTAACAGCGAAACCAGTACATCTCAGCTAAGGTCTGCTTTTACGCCTTGTGTCTTAATATATTTTACATAGAAAAACTCTACAATAAAATCTTTATTAAGATAAATAAAACTAATGCCAAGAATTGCATTATGATTAAATTTTCATGACTTTCCTTAAGCGTTTTGCAGGTGAATCTTGCGTTTCAGGAAAACTCTTTTTTTTATTTCTCATGCGAACATATAACACCTGTCGAGTTAGATCGGATGGTTGTTAAGATTACCATCGACCCAAGTTTTTTTTCTGCTTTTGAAATAAAAGATAACACAACAACAACTACAACAAGGAATATAGTTGTTATTCGTATAATGAGTTTTCAAAGCAATGCGTTATATGAAAACCGGTCGTAAAAGTGCTCCGATCTGAGCCATTTTCAAAAGCGTCCATCGTTGGCTAAGTACACGTCGATCTTCGCACCAAATTTCAACAAAATATCTCAAAAATTGCCATCTGTAGGCTGAACACAAAACGGTTAGACGGACAGATAAGCAATGATTCGGAATCGATTGGTATAATAAAAGTTAGCTTTGTCTGAAGTCCTACATACATCCGCGCAAATTTATCCTTGTACCACAACTGATGTGAAGTACAAAAATATATACATTAAGTTATCGACCTATCGACAAGCTATTGAAAATGGTTCCGATCGGGCAACTTTTTCGACTACTACTCATATAACGTCCTATTTTGAAAAATCGTTATAAGGAAAAAATAGCGATTTTCAAAATTTCTCGCCAAAAGTGGTTAAGTATGTCGACACTCTAAATTGGTATGAAAACTTTGGACCGGCTGGGGCAATTTTTCGTATCACCTCTCTTATGAAGAAAACTGAAGTTCATATGACAAGAAGATCTAATTTTCAATGCTTCGTGATGAAATAGTCACAATAGTAATTTAAGATAATAAAAAATTAACTGCAGCAAGTTTGGACCATCTTGGCCTATTTTTTAGATCCTGCTCTATATATAGATTTTCACGAAAGTTGATTCATAATAGTAAGTTGATATAAAAACGAACTCTACAAAATTTGTATGACGTATGTTTACTTTGAATGTCACCCTATATAAGGATTTGTATGAAAGATTTGTTTTTTAGGGTAGAAAAGTCTAAGTTTTAATATTTTATGATGAAAACTGATCCACAATAGTAGTTTGATACAAAAATCAACTACGCTGTATTTTGAACAACTTTTGAACTTGTTTGCCACACCATTCTCAGGGAAAGTAAGCTTTTACTTGCAAAGATGTGCAAATTTTAACAAGCATTTCCATTGTAGGAAGTTTATATAAAAACAGGGTATAATTTTTGTGTTCTTTGGCAAAAATAAGAATTGCCGTAGACAACATGGTGTAGGGTATTTAATAGTTGGCGTAGCTTGAATATAAGGTGTTCATTTGGTCTCTAGGAAAAATTGCGTTAAAAATACTGCACAAAATTCTTTACAGAAAAAGATATATCTTGTCGGTTAAACACAAGAAGGTAAGACGGACAGATGGACGGACAACCTCGAATCGAATTTGAATCAGAATCATAATGTGAATCGCTCGATGTAATATAAGAGTCTATCTCAAGTCATTCTAAGTGTTGTATACACCCGCTTAAAATTTTAAAATATGATTAATGACACGACCTAGCTAGCTAGTCGAAGCCCTCTGCCTACTCGGCTACTCAGGCTGATATATGATTAAATTGATATATATATATATAATTATTTCTTTCAAAAAATTTGAATGAAAAAAAAATGAAAGTTTTAGGTGAAACTTAACACTTTTGGTTGAGACCAACAGTTAAGTCCTTTACGAAGACCAGAAGGTTTTCTCAGCCTTCCCACCCACTCGTCCTATGAGTGCCTGCATATCGTATGACACGCTACCGCGGTTCATCGTTCTTTAATCGCACTACCCGCCATTGAAACAATCTCCCAGCAGTGGTCTTTCCCACCCTGCTTTTTGTTCCCACTTTTAAGTTCAACGTACACAGGCACTACTCCCTCTTTCCATCCCTCTCTACGTGCAACCTTTCGCGACCATCATCGTGCTGTCACGTATAGGGCACATACTCTAAGTGGCCGGTTATATACAAAAAAAAAAAAAATGAAGATAAAGCATTTTATTTTTCAGCAAAAATTGTACACGAGAGCATACGAAGTGAAGATAGTGAATATTTTAAGGATAAAACCGTAATAAATGCGTGATAAAAAAAAAAAAAGACAAAGGGAAAGCGAATAATAAACGAAAGAATTTGCTTAAAAAATAATCAACCTTTTCAGGTAAGGAGGGTATCAAAATGTTTCTTAAGTCATTTCAAGTCAAATGCCGGGCAATTTACTTCCATTGAATGCGTGCATAAACTAAATTAATAAACAATAGGTTTAGCTTTACAATTTCTTTCATGTCGTCAAGACGTGATAACAAATTAAATACATAAATGAAATACATATACACAGGCGAGAGGATGTCTTCTTTATAATGGTTTTCTTTTTTATTCCTCGGAAGGGGATACTTTAAGTGTTTCATTCTCAGAGATTCATTGCAGAGATAATGCTGTGCAGTAAACGCTTCTGAAGTAATCGGATATTTTAAAATTGTAATAAAAGACAAGAAAGACGGTCGCTTTAAATTTGAGCAAATTCTATTTACAGTTCTGAGAATGTCACGCCTAAGATTACATGCGAAAGATTCGGTCAATTTGCTTACCACGTTCCGTTTACCGCACCAATCAAGCTTGAAAATATCGTACTAAAGGTCACATGGAGTACGAATGGATGGATGTTGGCCACCCATCCCGTCGCCTTATTGCCTACTCATACTCTCCTCTGTTCTTCTATCCATGTGAATCCACATTTTTGGGGCTTCGTCGCGTCCGTAAGTTCTTGCAATCTTTCGTATATCTGTGCGTCTGCCTGTATTCGCTCATCTGGTCAATCATTCCGCTCCCTCTCTCTCGGGCCCGGGCTCTCTCTCACTCTATGTGTTCAGCCTATTTATCCGTACAACGAGCCGATTATCCTTTCACCTGGAACCTATAAGGAACACCTTTAATTAAATTCCAAAGTGGATGCGACCCGAAATTGCGATAATTTGCCATTGAGTTTGCTCCTTTCGTCTATACGTACCGTAAAAGCACGTCCTGACCCCTGTTTTTGAATGAAAAAAGCCTACTGTTATTAGTATTATTATACTTAACTTGCCGGAGAAATAAATTTCTATCGCCTTTATTGAAAATTCCACCGCATTTAAGATTTGGACCCACCACTGCTGCATTGTTAGTTGAGATCTTCAGCTTATTCGGCTACTCAGGCTAAAAGAGCTAATTTGAATAGATTGGTAAGGAATATTATATACAAAGTATGGTCCGTCCACCCAATGTAAAAACATTCCTGCGATGGAACACTACGTCTATTCTAAAAACACAATTGGTCTTCTCGAACAACCTGCGTACGCAGCAACCATTTTCTGCTTGTCCATGGCACACTCCATATGATGGTAACAATACTTACAAGAATAATGGCGAAATTGAAATGACAAAAAGCTCAGGAAGTTGCTGCCAGTAATGTTGAAGCTGTAGAGCCCATCCAATATTTAGTATAAAAATTTTATCAAGGTCATTTAAAAATGTTGTCCAAAATGTTGATTCCCATGAGCTAACTGGGGATATTGCTTGTTAAAGGCGATGAAGAATATCCAAGATTCGGTCCGATTATTCGCATGAGGAGCCGAGTAGAGAAGAATTGCCCCTACCAAGTCAATTCTTGTCCAGGGCTCCAGCTGTCGGTGCGGTTGAACATATTTGATTGTAGCTATAGCCGGTGCTCAGTCGGTAGAGGCATAACGTTGATTGATTTGAGGCGCTCCCACTAGACTGCAGTAACTCCGTATGCTTTTTTCACTTTCTTCACTTCTTTCGGATCGTCCTGGTATAGACGATCGAGTGAGATCGCCTGAGTAATTGGTCACAAAAAACACACGTGTAGTACAACACTATTGCATAGTTATCACTAAAATATATAAAACTAATTGCTCTACAGTGTGGTCGGTCACAAATTATTATTATTATTATTATTATTAATATCAAAACATCTTTGAAAGACAGATAATTCAGGGTTGGCAACTTCTTACACGTACAAGTGTTCATTAACATCAAGTCACTGATATTATAATTGTAGTATAAATTAAATAAAATTCTTATTACTAATCATTTTTCTTTTTCTTCACTTTAGGATTAATTAATCTCTCATATGTAATACGAAAAAATCAACCGAAACAAAAATATTAAATAAAATAAAAATTTGAAACAAAAAAAAAAAAAATTCAAAATAAAATGTCGCGTACTTTGTGTGACCAGTGTTGATATCAGTATACAATTAAAAAAAATAAATCAAATAAAAAAGAAGTAAACAAATAAAAAAATTTTAAATATAAACAAATTATAAAAATAAAAAGAGAATAAAAAATCTGTGTATATAATAAAAAAAAAAAAAATAGAAAAAAAAAAGAACATATTTATGCTAAAAACTAATTATTTTTTTCAACAATTTACCCTCACAAAATCCTGGAATTTATAGAGTATGGACCTCAATATGGATATACTACCAAGTGGGAATATTTTTAGTGAACTAGAACGCATTTGCACCACCGGCTACTTTTCATCGCAACCATCAATCGAAGATCAATGGCAACAGGTAAGAATAAATAAATATTTTTTTGTAATACGATCGTTCGTGTTTAAGCATTTCATTGGAATTTCTTATTAAGCGTCAATCGAGAATCTTGGATTTTCACTAAAGAATTTTATAAATAAACATTTACTTTAGAGAAGAAAATAAAGAAAAAAAAAAACAAAAAAAACAAAATAAAATCAAATAAATAGTGAGAGTAACAGTGAGTTCGTAGAGAAGCTATTGCTGTTTAGACACTACATAAACTCGTTATCTCGCTTCTGACAGCAAGTCATAGTCATCAGAGACCATCTACCGTTTGTTGTTGTTTGTTTTTAAGGCTTCCTCGAAAGCGAAAATTCCGTTAAAAATTTAGCCTTAAACTAAAAGTTGCAAACAAAAAATTTTGAACAAAGCAAAAATTCAGGATAAAAATTTTTCAAAAACATTTTTCATTTTTAATATTAATTTCTTTAATTATTCACATATATAAAATTCAGATGCAATGGAGAGTAAACATTAGTCTTTCTAAAATCGCTGTTAACAGCTGTTTTCGCGAATAGGTCTTAGGTCTTATTTGCAAGTCCTTTTTATACGTCAGCGTACAAAGACCTCCGTCAAGTCAGTCTCTGCAAAATAAATGTGAAGACTTGGAGCATCCTGCGCTGAAGCATAGTACAGCACGTAGTTTGTATTCCTTCTATAACGCATAAAAAGAGCGAAAACGAGAAAACCAGTTCAACAAACAACTTATGTCGTCACGGCTCATTAAAAAGATTGGGATTATAAATTGGTTTGTTCCTTTTTGTTTATCGTCAAAACTGCATGTACTTCAAAACAAGTAAGAACATTATAATCGGGCAATGCCGCCTTTTACATACCCTAAACTACTTGGCTTAGTGTATTCATCCGATCGTTTTGCTAATAATGCCCCAAGAAGTAAACATTATTTTCATGCAAAGTCATAATTTTCATGAAAGCTCGCTTATTGAAAAGCTAGATTTTCCCTCCATATAAGAGTTTGCGTTTCGTGATAGCGCCTTTATATGTTGAGGTCCACAAAAAAATAGACCTATGTAATCCAAATTCCCTCGTTGAAACATGAAATAAAAAAAATTAAGCCATTACCGAAGGGCTCGCCAATCACGAGATAACTTGTATGGAACGAGCCAAGAAATAGACCCGATGAAGCTAAGAATTATATTCAAATTAGATCCACTTAATTTTTCTATTTTATTACTATCATGAACAAATTTTCATCGCAAAAAATATAAAAAGTAGAATTTTTGGCACATAAGGGTTTACGTTTCATGGGAGTCGGTATCCAAAAAGTAGTCCAAATTTGGTTAATTTGGACTATTGAGCCAATTGTGACCAACATGAAATATTGGAAATTCGAAGTTCTTACCATATAAAGATTCAGTTTCCCTAGGCGCGGTTATATGGAAGAGCGTTGAAAAAAATACTCTAGCCGGTCCAAAGTTTTCACACCAATTTAGAATGCCGAAATACCATCACTTAGCCACTTTTGCGGAGAAATTTTGAAAATGATAATCTTTTCCCATATAATGATTTTTCAGAACATGGCGTTATATAAGGAATGGTCACAAAAGGGAATCTATCCGAACCATTTTCAAGATCGTGCGTCAGTGTACCAAATCTCATCAAAATATATGAACAATTGCGATCTGCAGTGTGAATACAAATTTACATGGACAGACATTAGGCGGACAGACATGCTTAGATAAATTTAGAAAATGGTGCTGAATCGGTATAATAAAAGGTGGGTCTATCTTAAGCCATTCTGGGTGTTAGATACGTCCACACCAACTTAATGTACCTTGTACCACAAGTGGTATAGAATATAATGAGTGAACAGATTAACGATATTTTGGTCCACGGCTGGCGAATACTTTTTCTCATCTCTCAGATAATTTTCGAATTCCATGTGGGAAAAATTTATCATGTTTTAGGATCATTCCCAAAAGAATTTATGTTTGGTTGGGTATTGTTTTAAGAATCAAACCACCATTCACGGGAATAAGAAGTCATCTATTAATCAGAAGGAGTAATGTCAGCTGATAATAGCGGGAACGGTGAGACATTCCATTATGAACATGACATGTGTGTTCTCTGAAACGTAGTAAGAAATGAAGAGAAAAGGGAAAAGAATAGAGAAATAAAGAGTTGCCAGAGTATTGTACACATAGAGAGAGGGAGAGAGAGAGAGAGAGAGAGAGAGAAACACAGAGGAGGCGCTAATGTCACTTAAATATTAATTTCTTTATGTTGAAATAAATCAACTATCTATCTATTTAATCGCGGTTTTATATTGAATTTGATAAATTGTTTGCGACTTCTAGAAGAGCAGCTTTCAGTAAACGTGTTATACTGTCAACTTAGGCTTTGAGATGATCGATTTTAATACAAGCCACGCTACCATGAAATCGGAATTTCAAGGGTAGATATCTTAAAGTGTTGGTTTTTTTATAGCCCACATATCTGGCAACAATCGGCTTCGGTAATACCGAAAATCCATTTTTGCGTCAAACAAACTGCATTTGCCGACAGTACTCCCCTCTTTGCTCTAGCGATACAAATGACTGCGGGACTGGATTGGCCAGAATATCAATAAAAAAAAAAGAACACATTCGTACTTTTTTCAACGTCATCGGTCCATCCATGCGTATTGCAAAATAGCTTCGCGACACGTTGGAAACACTCATCTCAGGTGTGCCAGCTCACGAGGCTTATTCACAAAACTCAAATCCATCCGATTAGCAATTGTATGCATCGATGCTTTCCTTATGAAATGTAGGAAAATGGCTCCATAAGCTTGTAGCTTTCAAAAACTGTCTAGCAAAAGTTTTCTTTGCTTATGCCCGTATACATAATCAGCTAAAACAATAACCGATGAGTAGATTAGGGACTTGCCGGCGCTATTCTTGTTCGCCAACAAATCAACTCAAGCGTGTTTGATTCATATTATTTTCGAGTATCGTGTGAGACAATCCCGTCTTAAAATCTCACTTTAGACGACTTTTGTTAGCGGCAATAAAAGCAATTCTTATAAGCTACTGCGATGAACTGAGAATATGCGCAGAATTATCAAAATCGTAACCCACACACATTGGAAATAATATTCAGGATGAAGGCCTTTTACTACACACACATTAAAGTGTGTTTACATATGTAAAATAAAATTCGAGATAAAAGGCTTACACGCTATATCAATACAAGGTTGCAAGCAATTAAATGATCCCCTAACGACTTGCTTCCCTTTCTCGAGCATCGAATGAAATTGAACAACTGAATGCTGTATGTTTCCTTCATTTCCTTTATAATTAAAATGAAAGAAAAAAAAAAAAACCTTTAGACAAATTGACCGCTAACTGATAAGTTTGGGTCTTGATATATATATATATATATATATATATAAGCGAAGAGCAATAAAAAAGAAAAAATTCTTTTACATTTAATTATAGAATTTTGTGATAAGACTTGAAATGAAAATGTGAATCCATTGATAACGTTCCCCGTATATGTGCATGGAAAGAGAAACTAAGTGAACGTACGAATATGTATGTATGTATGTATGTTGTCGGTGTTTTTATGAATTTTTTCACTCCCTTTTGTTATGTACATAACATCGGCCTTATGTGCACACATTTATAAAAACAACGGTGATGACTGTTGTGGCTTATAAGAAGAGAATAAAAAAAAATAAAAAAAATAAAAATGAAAAAAAATTCCATTGAAAGCTTTCGGATGCTTCAAACATGCATTTGTTCATTCCATAACTTAAATATATGAAATACGCACTGAAATTATTCTGGCTCTCGAATTTTTTACTTTTGCTTTATGAACGCTTTTGGATGAATAATATCGAAGCGTGTGTTCGGTAGGTCTTTGAAATCGGAGATGTTTTTAAATAGCTTTACATGGAATGCAGATTCGAAACAACTCCTCTCACCCATCTATTGATTCATCCAAACGGAAATGTTGCAAATTATTGCATATGATCGGACATTATTGACAATGGTTGCAACAAAATAAAATGCTGTACGTTGTACGTTGCTTGTGAAGCAATAATACACGAGCTTAAAGGTTTCCTTAAATTTGTTTCTAATAGTTGTGTTTCCGCTGACCTCTACATAGAATCAGTTTTGAGTAGTTTTTCCAAAGCTTGTAAATTGTTCAATTTTTATTTTATGAATGAATAGAAACGAACGTGCCAAGGGTAAATTAAAACAAAGAAAAAAGAAACTAGTCAGTCACGGCCCAGCATTAAATACCCTACACTACTTCGCTTAATGCAGCTATTGATATAAGGACTTTTCAAAACAAGGTTTTATACGGAAAGCGATCGAAAAATTGGTACGATCCGAATCATTTTCAATAGTGTCCCTTCTTGGGCCAAAATACGTCGGTGTAGCAAACTTCGTCAAAATGTCGTAAAATTTACGGTCTGCAGCTTAAGCACAATTAAAAACAATGTGGTCGGGCGGACGGGCAGAAGGACAGACAAATTTGAATCAAATCAGAAAGTGATTCTAAACCGATTGGTATAATAAAAGATGGTTCTATCTAAATTTGCGGCCTATGCATAGTAATGGTGAGAACACAAGACGGACGGACACGAAAACAGGCACGTTTAAATTAAATCAAAAAGTGATGAAAAGATGGGGTATATATCAAGTATTTCAGTGTTTTGCATACATTCACACAAACTTAACAATAGACACTAATACAAGCGGTGTGGGTAGACAAAACAGGTATTGTTTGCAAAATGTCATTCTTTGAATCTATAAATAGAAAATGATAACCAAACTATTTTGTGCATGTGATTAGTTTCCAAGAATTTTTAATCTTTTTTTAAATTGATTGAAAACAGTTTTCAGAAATTGATCTGAAGACATGAATAAATAAAAATTCCCCTAACCTTTGATCTCAATGTTTGTACATGTGTTTTTTGTATAATGCTGCTTAGAGGACATGACGCTTGCCGTTTTTCCGCCTTGTCTTGCCCCTTGAGATAGATCTTTAAATTTTGAAAGCAAAAAGCAAAAATTTGCTAGCTTTCGATATTTATGAAGTATTTCTTCAGCTGCTCTAAAGGAAAGAAAAAAGAATTTGTTCACAGAGTATTTAGGAGATCAATAGATATCGTGAAGAATGTCATTGCTATTCTTTACGAATTATTAAATTATATTAATTAAGAATTCATTGATTGTGCGTGACTTTGTATTCACTACGAAAAAATAAAATGAAATAAATGACGACATGTTCGTGTTAATGGGTCTCTATTAGATGCTGGTACCAGTATAAAAAATCATTCGTTATATTTAACATTTGTACGAGATTAATGAAAATGGAATATTTTTTTATAAACTTACAAAGTGTTCTATTAGCCACGACAACGTTAGAGGGGAATGCATCAATTTTTAATACTTTAATTGTCACGCATACCAAGGCTTTATGTGTACGTGTAGTTTAAATGAACGGTCGACGGCCTTTTTTAAAACCTAGTCCTCAGCGAGCGACTTTTATTTGTTTGCAAATCTTGAAAAGATGCTTCACGGAAAAAAAGATGTCGATCAATCGACGTATATGTGCATCCATATCATACGTCTATATACATATATGTATATAAATATAGAGAGCAGATGCTGAGAAGAGTAGTAAAAAGGGCTGAGCTGATAGCGAAGAGTAAAACCGGCGAAGTAACGTTGCAGAGAAATGTGAGTTAGCCGTTAATTGGAGATCGATGGGTAAAGTTCTAAAGCCGCCCAATCACTAAGTAGAGTCAAGTTGTGCAATAGTACAGTCGACCAAACTTTTCGCTTACTTTAATTGATGTTTTTTGTTTATTTAATTGCTCGTGAATTTAATTTACTTTTTTAACTCAAATAAAGTAAAATCAAAATTCTTTACATTTCGTGACTCAACCGGGATTTGAACCCGGGACCACCCTCATCTGAAGCGAAAATCATGCCACTAGACGCCTAAAACATTCATCAATGTACAATGTTTTTAACTCAAATAAAGTAATATCAACATTTCTTACATTTTTACGATATATACGATGTATACGATACATATCGTAACTACCTTTTTTATCAAATTATTGTTGTTGTAATAATAATCAAGTTTTGTGTAAACTTTTGGTGCCACCTTGCCTTTTGTTTTCATGATTACTTTTTCAACGTCCTCGCTCCGAGCAAATAATTATTAATTATCACTACAATTGGCAATTAAAATTTCGAAATTATTAGTGAATTATAATAAAATAAATTTTTATTTCATTTTAAGATTACAAAGGTCTCTGATGAACCCTCTCCGAGGTGTACAAGGACATGAAAGTGTCCTTTGCTTGAATGAAGTCTGCCTGGCTGTGTGTGTCCGTTTACCTCGCACTCAAGGACCGTGTGGCAACCCTGTATAGTTAGGTATTAACTGTAAGTGCAATTAGATAATAAGATGAAAACTTTTGAAGAAACCCGGAATAAATGAAGCAAGAGAAATCCCTTACAGTAAAAAACAAGTAAGAAAGTTATACTCGGCAGGGACCAAATCTCGCATACCCACCACTATGCTTTTCGCATTTTAGTCCCCAAGTTCTCTTATTTGCTACCCATATCCTTGGTATAATTAAGAAAAAATTAATGATAAATAAGCATAAAATTTCAAAAAAGTAAGGAAATAAAATTTAACCACTTGTAACTTGGTGGGGGCACGGACCAATTTTGCACGTAAAGAGTAGTGTGCTTCGTAATGTAAATGGGGAGAATGTCGGCCTTCCAACTATTATAATTTCTGAGTAACGAGCAAAACCCCCAAGTATTTGTTAAGAAAAACCTATTTGGGTTCAGTTTATGGTCCACTGCTAGCTTCTGCTCTGACCAATTTGGCCCATATTCAATATCAACCTGCGTGCAAAAATTTGCGATGTCTCTGCCAAAATTGATCTCGACACTTTCATTCTTGCGGCCAAAAACAAACGACACGCAGACGCACTGACGGACAGACACGGCTTAATCAGTTCAGAATTTTCAAGCTGATCAAGCTTCCGTTTGCCATTATGAAATAAAAACAAAACAAAACGAGTATACCCATGTCTTTCAGTGTTGGGTAGACAAATATAATTTCAATTTAAGTTTAAATTTTGATGAAATTTCTCTTTCGTCCCCTTAATTGAGCTGTGCCTTCACAATACCAGCCTCTTAACCTCTGTAGCCTATAAATATGTATAGCGAGCCGTTTGGGTTATAATAAGTCGAAAGAAATTTTGAAAGGATGTTATTGCCATTCCAATCGGAGTCAGTTTCTCATTAGCTTCATTTGGATGTGTTTATTTCAAAGTAGGGTGATTGCAATGGTTTTTTCATAATGTCATAACATAAATAAATGAGAACGAAATAAACGATCGATATCCAATTTATATGCCAAAAAACTTAACAGTAGATTGTCTCATAAATTTAACAGGATTTGCCTGTAAGCACAAATACATAAAAATGCTATTATTTAGTAAATGGTATGCTGGCTGGGCAATACTGAGCCAAATTCACCGCCAAGTTTCATAAGAAACCCTTCAACAACACTGTATGTGTCTATATGTGTATGTAGAATCGAGGATGTTTTGTTTATATAGATAAGGTATGTTACGTTGGTTGAGTTTTTACCGTTATGTATTGTCACGTTTCACAAATGAAATGATGAGAGCAATATTATCTTACAAAGAGAGAGGTTACAGTAAAAACAATAGCGCGCACGGATGCCTAAAGCAAATAAATGCCTTTTTTTTGTTTTTTTTTTGTTTTTTTTGAAGAAAAAACATTTAACCATTATGAATACACATACAAACAAGACGTGGTTTGGCTATAGACTTATTTATGATTTTGCTTGTTTCACTGTATTAATGCGCTTAGTGATATCCCTATCAGATGGCTTCTTCGGGTGCATGTTTACCTTAGGCAGGATCTCTCTATAGGCATATATATGTATATGTATGTAAGCATGAAAGTATTTGGCTTTTGTGACCTGTTTTTTTATGGCCACCGTTTAATCGTTAAACCATTGTTAAATAACATTCAACACTTTAGTTAGTAGTTTAAGTAAGCAACAGTTTGTTTGTATTGACTTTATTTTATTACGTATTGAACGTAAATGCCATAGATGCCAGATTGTCTAAAGGGAAGAATGGAAAAATTATTATTTTTCTTTTACACATGTAATCGAATACAAGTTTAATTTCTATTGTTGTTGTGTTCGGTTTCCAAAGTAATTAATCGGCCTTAATGTTACAAAGTAAATAGAATTATATGGAATTTAGGTTAAATGGCATTAAATGGAATTTAAACTGAAGCGTTTCTGAAGAATTAATTCTTCTTCATTTTACTAGTAAAGAAGAAGAGAGTGAACGATTTGTTTTACGATTTCTGTTCGTAATCCATTTAACGCTGCATGAAGTTCTGTTTATGATTAATTTTATGCGTAGTAGTATAGTAATCCTCTGCATGATAGAGCCGACATGGTCATCAATATAAAACCCACTCCTTTACTTTGAACAACAATCACATCAACCTACACAAGCAGAAATTATAATTTTACGCCCAACTTTTTCGATTGCAAGCCGTACCTTGTATTATCCCCCCATTCTTGTAAGAGAAACAATCAATATCAATAAAAGCTTTGATGCCGCAGCAAACATCAACAACAAACTGCATGATAACGCACATAAAGCAGACAACTGAAAAACACATCGAAAAAGATTCCTTACGGCAAAGGTCGAATCGTTTGAAACACATTAAGTTTGATTTCCTTAATGAAATTCCTTATCATTTTCAGCTCTGGATTTTGGCCAAAATGGATTTGACATTATTTCAGATGTTAAAGACATGCAGGATCGAATAATTCTGATTGGTTGGGAAAATAAGATCGTATCGTAAAGAATACTTTATACGCAATCGTTCACCCTCTACATATATTATTTCCGAACTTTTTAGATTACCTTCTAGTTTGTCTACTGAAGCTGAGACAAGAAATATTCGAAACAATTTCCTTGCTTCACTGAACCCATTCGTAATTGTTTAAATTCAAGTTTGAACTTCAATATTCACCTAGATGAAGAAGTGAACATCATTCACTTGTTCACTTATGCGGAAAAGTGAACATTAAACTTGAGGGTTGTCGACAGAACATAGGAGTTTTCTGTGAGAGACATGGCAGTGGTTTAAACCCTTTTTCAGGTAAACTTTCAGATAAGTGAACATTGTTCGCTTGTTTGCTTATGCGGATAAGTGAACATTCAACTGCAGGGTACTGAGTAGAATATACGAGACTACGTGCGAGATATAGCGGTGATTTGAAACGCTTTTGCGTAAACTTTTGGTAAAGTGAACATAATTCACTTTTTTACTTATGCGAATAAGTGAACATTCAACCGCAGGGTACTCAAAAGAGTATACGAGTATAAGTGCGAGACATAGCGGTGATTTGAAACGTTGTTACGTAAACTTTTGGATAAGTGAACATCATTCACTTGTTTACTTATACGGCTAAGTGAACATTCAGAGTTGTGAATAGAGTACACAAGTACACGTGAGGGACACAGCTTCACTTTTGCGACCGGCCGCACAGACGGACACACATGGCTTAATTAATTCAGAATTTTCAAGCTGATCAAGCATGTATATACTCTATAGGATCTTTAACGGATTATCTGAACGGTTTTTGTACAAAGTAATACTTGGAAATTCTTTGTTTTGGTCTTGGTCTAAAAGAAGATAATTTTCTCTGATTTCTTTCATTATATTTAGTATACTCTGCCCAGTAAGTGAGATAACTTTACCCCATATTCCGGGGACGTCATCGTTATTTTACCAGTAACGTGGAGCGATACACGATTAATTTAACTGGACTTTAGTAAATTAATTCTAAATCACCTACGCGCACAGTTATATCTTCGTGATGCTGCTCCCATAGTAAAATTTTTGCTTGTTTTTAATTACTTTACCTATTTAACGCATCCTGTTAAAAGTAAGTACGAAAAGAATCAACAAAAAGGTAAAAATATAAGATACTCCCTCTTGATTTATTAACATGACAACCAGGTTAATTACAATATGTAAGTTGTAGTCAAAGAGCTTGTTGTTAAACAGTAATAATCCATGAATATGCACACACATCCGTTTACAACCACGCAGCAGCAGTACACGTCTGTATGTATTGTGTGTAGTCAGGAAAAGGACGAGTTGGAAAACAAGAAAAAAAAAAATATATTTTTTGTATCCACACAGACATTGTAAACACAGACACAACACGTTTTTTCTTTTTTTTTTTCTTTTTTCTATATGCGTGCGCTCGTTATGTTATCTATAGGTGAGTTTAGTTCTACGTGGGATAGCAAGGACAACGAAACACTGTAGTCTACCGACTTTGTCATTCAGTTTGTAACAGAGGGCGATTATATGAGTAGACGGACATAAGTCCAGTTTTACATTTCGAAGTACAGCACATGAATATTAATATTTTGTCAAATTAAAATTAAATCGATTATGCGCTTTGCCCGTTTACTTCTTAAATTTCAACTTGAAACAGTTGCGGAAAGAATGGTCTTCAATGATAAGATTTTGTATTTCTTGTTTAAAAAACAAAAATCCTGAAAGTGAATCGCGACTACCAAGCCAGTGTCCGCGAGTTGAAATATCAATGCTCTCGAACATATTTGGTAGCAGGTTTGTGCTTAATCGCTAAAGGCATAACACATTCCGATTGGGCACAAGCCCACTAGGCTATAGCTGCTACATATCTCTTTCTTTTTTCTCCCTTCTTTCTGACCGCCACTTCGTTACACGTATAAGAGATGGATTGAAACCGCGAAACTAATTTATTCGATCTTAGAATGGACTTAAGTCACTTTTAACCATAAATAATGTTTTCTATTCAATCGCTAATACCCTGTCTGATTACGCTTATGTGCTGTATGAGAGGGAGAAGGGCTCATCTATCTCTATATCAAAGCTTGCGGTGCAGCTGTTGCGCAAGTATAACTAACTATACAAACTTGAAATTTGATATCCTGACAAGCGTGAAATTTGGTACGGTTTTTCAAGTCACTTAGCAACGCATCGTGACCTGCCCTTTACAAAAAAAAAAAAAAGAAAGAAAAGAAAAAAAATTTAATATGTATATTTCTGTCTTTCATTCCATGTAAGATGCATTGCTCTATATGCTGCAAATGCACGCAATAAATTAAGCTTACTGACAAGAAATTTAGTGTGGGCTTCAAAGATTCGCCTCATAGCAAATTTATATTTCTCACTTGTTTAATATGTAATTTTTGCACTGTATATAAATTTATTAAGTTTACTATTGAACGATAAAAGTCCATTAACTTTACTATTCCACATGTATGAGCGTTGAAAGGGAAGGTTTATATTAGCCACGTGTTAAGTACGTCTGCCTGTTCACTTCTCAGAGTCATAAAGATAGAATGAGATTAAATATATGACTTAACTTACATATACATACTCGATTCACGTTCTATTCCTGACCTTAGGCCATGTACTTAATTTCCAAAGCTACAATTCTCGTTGATAAGTTAGCGTTCCGTTTTCACAAAAGCAAGGTTGGCCATTGAAAGCCCTAAGTTCATTTTCAGTAATGGCTTTGTCAGACATTGACAAAATCAAATGTTCCCCTCAGCTATGTGATGTGAAGTTCGGTATCGAAGACCATCTAGCACTTTGACAGAACATTTGCTGTTTAGTTCAATAAAAAAAAAAAAATACTCTACGATTTTTATATATTTTATAAAACACAGTAAGCGATCAGTATTTGATCCAAAACGTATATTGCTTTTTTGCTTATAAATTTTATAAATTCATAAATTCTTAGCTATATACGCGTAAGCACGACGCCCTCCGAATACATATACGTGCAAGTTAAACTTTTGGGTGAAGACAATAAAAATTATAGTCAATTAATCACAATAAATAACACAGCAATAGCGAGCAAGTACGGCATAAAACAAAAACAACAAAGGATATAAATTAACCGCCAAACATTATTGTTGTCAATGTGTTTTAATATATGCATTAACCCAAGGCATAAATACTTGCAAGTTTTACCCACATATCTGTCCTGGCATATTAATCATGGGAATGCCTGTCTGCACCACTCGGTGGAGAGGACTCGAAATATTAGGTTCGCACAGAGGAAAGCAATGCGCAACGCGATGCAAGGTAAGTCCACCCATTATCAAGTCAATCGATACGAAACAACAAGCCTTTCTTTCAAGAACGGACTCGAAATCATTGCCTGAGATTTAGGTCTGCCTGGCCGAAATCGATCCGTGTTACGAAAACGCTGTATCCGCATGGAAAACATCCCTGTAGGGAAAGTTAAATAAGTTAAGTAAGTCAATCTTAGTAGTAAAGTTAGAGAGAGAGAGAGAGAGAGAGATATTACCAAAGTCCATAAAATTATTTATATTATGCAACATTTCGCTGCAAGCAGCAAGGTCTACTCATTTACCCATTCGCCTATTCTCACGGGTTGTTGAAAAATTGAAAACCTTTTCGCCACCTATGTGCAAAATCAAAATTTCTAAATCTGTGTGTGTGTGTGTGTTTGATATATTTATCTAAATATTCTCATCGAAAATGTGTCAGACCCGCTTTACGCTGAAGTGTGACTAACATTTCATTTATGGATTGAGAATCTTTTGTCCAGTTTTTTATATTTTTCACACGCCCGAGGCAAGACGATAGCTATTCAAGTGCATTTGTACGCGCATATGCAGGCAGGTTTAGCGCCTTCAAATGCGTCTTTGTCTCGACATCATGAGGCACAATTTTGATTTTTGATCGATGCTTGCAATTTGCAAAATAGTTGTCGTCTTCAGTCGATGTGACATGTATTTAATGTCGATACTATCGCTGCGCATGGGGCAATGGCAGTCGACACATTGAACATTTTGGCATCGTTTCAAAAGCGTAATAGGAAGAGTTTTAAAATGAAAATGTTGGCATTTTAGTTCAAGTTAAGTGTTGTGGTGCGCGCGTGAGTTTGATTCCCTTAAAATTTGCCATTTGCTGTCACGTGTAGTGCAAGTGTAAATAATGCGTACACAAAATATGCACATACAACACGGGGTAAAACCAAAAGGTAATTAAGAAATGTAGACATGCAGCCAGCCACTATTTACTTTCAATGCCTGAAAACACAAGACTGAACATAACATTTATATTGAAACGTTTCTCTGCCGCTCTGCCGCTCTGCCGCTCTGCTCTCTCGAAGAAATTTCTTACGCAAACCCACAAGCCCGAACAGCAACACTTATATAGGAGTGAGTGACTTTGCCAATTTTTTTCTTTCCATTACATCCTTGTATTGTTTTGGATGCAACAGCACTACAACATCGCATACCCTTAGAATGAATGGTCGGATAATGGCTCCCAAAAGACTTCTAAAATCACCTTATGAACGTTCTATGCCGGACCCGTCATAAGACAAGCTTTGAATTGTGTCTTTCCCCTCGTAATATCCGTTGATATCATAAAATATATGCAGTTTTGATCAAAATAAGTTTCTTCTTATCTTTCCGTCCATCGGCTGTGTAACGGTATACGTCGACAAATATATATTCTTTACAGTATTGAGGTGCCTTTTACATGCAAAGGGATAAGTTGAAAAGTCATTTTATATAGCGGACTGGAAAAAGGTACACAGATAATGTTTTTTGCTTCGTAAAAGCCAGCAAACATTACGCATAGTAGTGCGTATAGTTGTAAGTAGCGTAAGATTTTTAGTCAACTTAATCTCGCATGTCTTTCGGTCTGCCGCTCTCTCTCCTGATCTTCTGCTAAACGTGATGTATAGTTTGTTACCAATTACTCTATCAGAAAGCCGAAAAGTAAGACTTGTGGCCGGGATTCACTTCTATAGCAATATAAACCTTGAAAATTTTTTTAAATTGTACTATAATTCCTTCTAAGTTGTCCTACCTTTCCAAGGTGAATAATAATGCATTGATTTGTGTCCGGTTCAAATCACCTAAGCATGATCTTTCATATTGTGGATGCTATGCAAAAAAAACTTGCTCCTTTAAAGCAGACCAGACGTCAGGCCATTTTCGTACGAATGCAATGCAAAGAAGTGGCAATCGGAAGGCGTCGAGCTTGCTAAATAAATTGCTTGGGTTGACACTTCGCAGCCGGGTACTTCCAACTTATCGCGTGCCCGTTTTGCTATATGGGTGGAGGGACGGATGTCATGTAGAAAAATGACCTTGGTTTGTTTTTTTTGACCTTTCGTTTAACCGATTAATTGTTGGCGATAGTCTTTGGCTCGATCAAATATAAATTTATATGTGTAGGGTGTTAAGGTCATCCATAGGCAAATTGCAAATTCCGCTTTTATAAATATATGCCCACCTGATATTTACATCGGTAAAGACCACGGTCTATTGGTATATATTTTGACCCTTCGTTAAAAGGTTCTCCTATAAACTGACTCTCTAATAGGGCAACAACTTCGGTAACTTCAGATACTTATTTTTATTATATAATCAATTTGCAGAGTATAGGATTCAAGGCTGCCGGATAAATTAGATCATTTATATGCTCGCCTGTATTGAAAACTCCACCATGCTTGGGATTTAAAACTCCAACCATTGAGTTGTTAGCTGCGACCCTTTGACTACTAGGCTACTTATGCATACGAACTTGGTGACGCATGGTATTTAATAACCGATCCTGCTCGACTTTATTTATTTACCTTGTCCTTTGTCTGCAACAATCTCGCATACTTCTTGGAGGAAATGTATGTTGAGGTTGGTATAGGAAACTTCGCTTTGGAAGAACACTTGAAATGTACTGAAACAAGTTATGCTAATATGCGTTTATATTTTTACCTTGATGCGTCATATTTGCGTGCATAGAGGCGGCGACTTCTTGAATTCTACAAAATTGTTCATTTGCATTGTAATCATTTTACGAGTTAATTACTCCTCCTTTGCTTTTAGCAATTGAAAGTAAGTAGTGATTGACTGCATGCATATCTGTATTTTTCGATTGTCTTTAGTGAAACGGCAAATGAATTTCTTGTTTTCTTGTTTCTTGTTTCGTTTTTGCACAGGCTGGTAGTTAGTTGGCTTTGGCTGGCTATCTGCTTATGTACCTATGCATGCATTGATAAATACTTCCTGTTGCGTGGTTTTGCATATCTTGAATGAACCTTAAAAAATTCCAAAAAAATAAATTAATTTATGGAGTTTTTTCTTCTTTTTTTTTGCATTTAAGAGATTGACGTACTTGACATAACTTGCATATTAAACTAATTTCAATGTGAATGGGAGCATAATTAAAACGTTTCCACTATCGAAAGAGAGATCATATCAATTGACCTAACACAGTGCCACCCACACGGATTAATGTTTCTCGTCTCTCTCTCATATTATGCAGATGACCAATAGAGATATGTTGCCAAGATAACTGCGTGATACCGGTGTGTAAGCACTGCTACAATGCCATAAAGGCAAGCTTTTGTTGTCAGGTTACTTTTGTATTTGGTATGCATGTGTTTAATCGTGTAGAGACAGATAAGCACTCAGCGTAAGTGTATGCATTTTAGATTTAAGTGTAAGTTTAAGTGTAGCAAGAATCTTGTTTCTACAAAATGGCTGGCGGAGATGTCACATATTTTCTCATATTTTTTTTATTTATTTATTTTTTATATTAAATTTTAGATTCTTTCGTTTTTTTTTTTTCTTTTTTTTTTTTCAATGTTCTGCGTTGGGATTGATGTTGATGTCAAATAGCCAGCAAGCAGTCATTCATTCAGTTATTTCTATAAGAGTGTCTGTGAAATTTTCTATATTTCTCTGTGTGTGTCCGCCTGTACATATCTATGAATGTGTGTGTGTGTGTGTGTGTGTGCGTTTGTAATGTCACAGGCATCGTCATCATGATGATCAATGTTTTTGTTGTTGTAATTGCTATTATGAATGGAATTTTAACGATAATCATTATAATTGAACGCGACAGTGAAAAATTCAATTAGTAGCGGCCGGTATGTGTGTTTTTAAATTCAATTTGTGTGTGAATAATTTCTTTGATTAATATTGAGAAACAACTACAACGACGACGACGGATGTAAGTTAACAGTCAAAAGTTTCAAAAAAAAAAGAAAAAAAAAAGAGAAAAAAAAATTTATATTTTCAGGGTAAGCGTGCACACATAAGTACATTAATGCTTACTTTTGTAAAAAGTCTTATGCTTGACTATATTATTATTAATTAAACCCGAGCATACTGAAACAAATTGCTTATAACGTTTGCTATTTGTGCATATAAGCGATGTCGTAATGACTATTTATAACGTTTGAGCAATATTTGGATTGCATTTAATAAGAACCCTTCATTGTTATTAGCTTAGCCTTATTTAAATAAATTTTGTTTACGCTAATTATTATGCAAATTTTGCTTTGTAACTATAAAGTGGGTCTTACACACACACAGGCGCACTCTCTTCATACTTATCAAAAGAATGTTAAATAAGTGTTGTGCGTTACATGAGAGTAGGTATAGGCAAAGCAATACGTAAAAAAGATTCTCGAAAATATCTCTTTGGGTCGGTCTTTCTTGCCTGCTCTACAATTATTAACCATTTGATTGCTGTAAAAATTGACGTACCGAGTACAAAGTTTATTCCCGTAAACTGTTTACCAGGGACGTATATCTTTGGATATATAATGAATTTAAACAATAAACAAAAGCGAAGATAAACATTACGGTAGGCCACGGTTTTACACCATATTGCACACCGACTTTTCGAAATACAACTTCACATGGGAAGTGGTCGAAAAATTTGACACGGTACGAAGCGTCTTCAACAGCGTTCGTCGTTGGGCCAAATCATCTCGACATACCGAATTTCTCAAAACTTGCCGCCTGTAACTTAAACAGAAGAAAACAAAGCTGACAGATGGATAGACAAGTAGGTAATTTCGAACCGATCGGTATAATAAAAAGTGCATCTTTTGGTTGTTGCATACATCTGCGAAAATTTAATATACCCTTGTACTATATTTTAATAATTTCCAGGACACTCAAAAGTGATTGAGCTACACGTCGTGGTGACGTTATAAAAACACATGGTACGATTAAGATTAATAAAGATATTAGCATCCAAACGACAAAGTTGAATGATCCAAATTTTGTCCTGCACCACTTGTGGGACAAAGCTATATAAAGTTTTTGCGGCCCACCGGTATCGATTGGCCAAAATTGCGTGTCCATCTGTCCGTCTTGTTTTCTTGTGTTCAATGTACAAGCTGCAATTCTTGAGATATTTTGATGAAGTTTGGTGCGCTGACGTGTTTTGGCCCAACAGCGAAAACTATTGACAAAGGTTCGGATCGGATCATTTTCTCGACAAAGTTCCCCTGTAACACCTTGTATTGAAAGTCGTTATGTAAATAACACTAAGGTGGGTATTTAGTGGTTAGCCGCGACCCACTATCGTGTCTTTATCTTTTCGCTATATAAGCATATCGATAAATTAATTAAAAATCGACATGAGCCCGAGAAATGACTCTTTCTCTTCACTGTTGACCTACAGAGGACATACAGATATCTGCAATTCGCGGTGCTGCGTAATTAAATTCTCTTTAAAGTACGTAATAGAATCTAAACGCCCAAGCATTTGCTTTACGTGTTTGTGAACAATGGTATGTTACACTCTCTACGTTTAGCTACTGACACGAATTGTTTTATTGTATAGTCAGTCTATCTGTCCCCTTCTATGCTTAGCTTAGCGAATAAGAATAATTTATGATGTTTCACCGTGATACGTACGATGATTACACTTTTTTTTCTTTTTTTTTTGAATTTTTTCATTTATTTGACTACAATCTACGGTGTAATTAAATACGCATTTCTCTTTGAAATAAAGTAATTTCCTGTCAATTGAAAATTTTCCACAAGAGAAACCATATCAGAGAAAACGAGTTAATTTCCGTTACAACATACTCTGGCATATTTTATCACCGTTTTGTTTGTTGTTTAATCAATCTCAGATTCTTATAAATATAGCAAAAAGCAAAAGTGCGATGCAACAATTTGTATTCCCGGAACAACTGTATAGGTTGCTTCCGTCGTCTAACAAACAAGAAATTATATAACTCATCGTCATCGGTAGACCTTTTACCACCTGCGGACGAAGCAATTATACGTTACTGTATATTTTATTAACTGCATGGCATGCTTAGATTTTATATATATATATATATATATGTATGTATGTATGTAACTGTGGACAAATCCCGCCAGTCAACCATTACGATGATCAAAGAATTCTAATTTTTAGCGCTGATATGTGCGTCTCTTGGAAAGAAAATGTACACATATAATATGTTGCCTAAAAAGTATTGAGTCGAATAACTAAACGGAATATAAGAATTGGATTTTCCTTCTAATATAACTTAACATTTTTGGCTCTGCGTAATGCATGAACATAAAGCAACAAAAAAACCCCTCGAATGAAGAACGAACGAATGTTAACCAAAACCAAACGAACGCGAATGAATGCATATATGAATGCTTTATGCCCACAAATATATGTAAATAAAAAAAAAAAAAAAAAAGGTACTGAAATAAATAGAAACATGGAAAATTTTGTACGTGTTCTGCATGAACAGAAAGTTTCATGTTCTAGAAAAGAGAGCAGTAGGAAATATTTTTGCTAAATTAGTTGAGCAAAGTTGTTAATTACTGTAAATGCTAATAACAGTTTAACTATTTCATATTTGCCGAGTAAAGAACACAGAGAAATTGTTCAAATTATTTATAAGCAAAGCATTTACACTCAACACCGAATGGCGAATATGGCTCTTAGAGCGGCCAAGAATTAAAAACTCATAGAAGGAATTGATTTAAAAGTTTGCACATTAACCAGAACAAAGTCAGCCCAGAAGGCATGCCTTCAAATTAAGTTTTTATGAGAAGCTGTTTGAAAACTTCGTGCAAATATCCTAAAGGATTCTATCTGATCGGCATACCTGACAGTTAAGAAAACAGTTGTTAATACAATATTTTTAGCAGCGAATGTATTGACGGTCAATAACCGATGATAGAGCAGTGTGTTGCAACGTCTTCTTTGAAATGATTGTGCAAGACATCAAATTACATCAATTTTTGTCAACTTTCCTTTTCTTTGGCTCATAAGAGTGTCCTACAACCTAGTTGAGGACATGTCCACCTCCTGCGAACAGTCAACATCCTGTGTTCACACACAGTTATCACAATTTCATATCAGAATTAATGCTTTGCTTGTTCTAATATATTTTTCATTTCTTCCTCTTTGGCGTTATAAGCATTGCAAGTTTTTGGGCTTTATGCACTCCCACGCAATCGGTCAATCCTTTCACATCAATACAAAGACTGCAATTGTAAATTGATGTTTGCCCACTTGAGGTTCTCGTCACTGAAAGAAACAAATAAAAACACTAAAGTGGCCCGCGGATCGCCATTAAATGACCCTATCACCCACTTCGCTTAATACAGTTGCTCGTATAACGTTTTTTCAATATATCGAAGATGATTGAAGAAATGGTCCCGTCCCAACAGTTTTCAATACCAGACCACCTGTCGTGGTCGTCAAACATGTCAGTATAGCAAATTTTGTAGCTTGCACAACGAGTAGGTGTGTGATGCAGGATGTAAAAAAAGTGCAATTCCTAGATATACATACATATATAGCTGCTGTAGAGGATATCCAAGAAATCTGTCAATGCAATCATAACTGTCTTACCGCGCCATGAAGAAGTTAAAGTGTCCAGTGGCATCATTTGAAAATTTCTCAAAATATCTTCATGTGTCCCCTTCTATACATGTACACTTGCTTTACCAAGTGAATCAAAATATTCTTATTAGTTTATCTAACATATGACAATAACGCTCTTTAGAGCATTTGCCAATGATGATATGTAGGTCTTGTGGGTGGACTGGTACGAAGCTCTAAAACCGTGCATAAAGAGCGATATGGAGATAATAGCCTCACGACCACTTTTCTTAAATCGAATAAAATCGAATTCTCAGTTGGATTGAATGGAAACGAACAATCTCATATACGCTAGTATAAATGAGTACAAACCCTTGAATCTATTTAAATAGCTGTCTGTTAGGGGTTTTCCGTACCCTATGTTGAAATTACTTGCCTGCCTTTAAAACCAACTCGTCGAACTTTCCTATGATTACCTCTTTCTTACTTTTTTATATTTCCTGAAAAATAAGAAGAAGAAGATAAGTAAGGAAGGACTTACTTAAATGTAACTGCATAAGTTCTTGTTCTCAGTTCCATCCTGTGTACAGGATAGCTTTTAAGCTATTAGTCTTTTTGTCGCTACGGGTAAATATTTATGCAAAATATATGTTAAACGTTCGCTATGTAATTAGTTTTCGTAGGCTACTAATCCCCAAATTTAATCCGTAACTTAAATGATTTGTTTTCATAGACTACACCACCCGTAGTTTCAGGGTCACACTAAATTGGCGCCGATGTATGCAACATCCAGAAGTAGTTGAAAAAATTCACATTTCATTATACCGATCGATTTAAGCTTGTTCGTCCGTCTGTTCATCTTGTAGTTGGATGAAAGAGCAGGAAAGAGCAGGCGAACTGAAAACTAAACAAATAATTAAATTTGTTGTTGAATAGTTAAAGCCAAACAGAATTTCACGACTGTGCTCACAAACATCAATAACTGAGTCGTGTTTGAAAAAATCTGACTCGCTGCTGTGAGTATAAGAAACAGAAGAACTTTGAAAGAAACAAATCGAAGGGCAAAATTTAGTTTAATTTCCTCAATTACAAATACAATGAAAAATCGGTTTCGTATATAATGCTTTTGTCTGCTTTTCTTGTTGTTGTTGCTGTTGTTGTTGTTGTTGTTGGTTGTAGCTGTTGTTAATACGATTGACGTAACATTATTTAGCCGGCATTCTTCCCTTTCGCCCAACGAAGCGTGAAGACGTTTTGTTGTGCATTTGCTCCCTTGACTTTAAATGCAACAATATTGCAAGCAAACATAGACAGAAAGCATAAAATTTTTTCATCAGTGCAATTTGTCGCTATCCGGTTGATGTTCGTGGTATGCAATGAGGCCAGCAATGATTGTACGTTATTGATAATAATGATGATAGCGATAAATATATCGTATCACAAATATACACACATAAAATGAAACTACATACACCGCTCGTATGCCACGAAAATAAAATGTACCATATATATATATATATATACATATATACATATACATATACGAAAGCGTAGTGGTGCAAAACACCCTCGAAATGGAAAATAATATGAAATAAAATTCTACAAAAAAAAAAAAAAAAAAAGGAAGCAAGAAAGAAAAAGTAAGAAAAAGAGAATGTGACGCTTTAAAATGAATCTCCGATACCCTTCAGTTCGAGAGAATATTTGCAAAAAATGCTATAATTCTTGTAATTACCTATACGTCATAAAACGAATTTCAGGGCTTAGCCTTGCGCTTATAGCACCCAAAAAGCGTAAGCTTCGTGGAAATGCAAGAATGGGATAAATCGCCCTTCAACAGCATTGCAAACAAATATGACTTATAAAGCGCAGTTTACATCTAATGCCCGACACCTTCAGTGTATGGAGAATGGAGAATGGAAATTTAAGGCCGCTTGCGGAAACGGCGGCAGTGTACAGTGAATGAAAGAATATGAATAAAAGAAAATGAAAGAATTATCTAACGATGGTTTTTCAAAGATCCACAAAAACTATAAATGCTACGCCACAATTAATTTTTTTTTTTCTTTTGCGATACACTGCTTAAAGCCCACCGCTCCACCACCATGGCGGATGGTGCTGTAAACCTTTTCCAAACTCTTGTGTACGCGACCACAAAACTATGAAATCTTCAAACAGCATTTGCAGTTGATAGCAAGAAACAAAAAAAAAAAAAAAAGTGGAAAAAAAATACTTGCAGTTGGGTTTGTAACGGAGTCGTCGTCGTCGGTGAGAATGTATGCAGAATTCCTTATGCGCGACATGAATTACTTGTCAGATGGTATAAGCTAACATCTGCAATGACACGAAGCGTTTACGTTGCAAACATTCGAAACAATATTTTGTGACTGTTAAAGTACAAAATTTCTTTACGGTTATGTCCATAAGCAGACGTAGTCTTAAAAATACGGAAGTATTTTTGTATATTATTCCAACTTTTTTTTTTTTATTTTTTTTTATTATTTTATTGTTCACTGCACCAATTGTGATATTTTTTCAATTTCGAACATAATTTTTCGTCGGAAGAATTCGACAGCAAACGCTTCTGTACAGTGGTAACGTTAATAATTTATTGATATATCCTATGGCGGCACAGCAGGAATGTGAATACATGGTAACATGATCAAAAGGAAAATATTAGCGGAATAATCTATTCTGATACGAAAGCGCTTTCACTAATACTCACAATATATATACGCGTAGTGCTCGTTGCTGGCCTCGTATTACAAAACTACTTTCTATGTGAATGAGATCGCAAACGTTTGTCATCAACGAGGCGGCACTCTTCTTACTTTTATTTTACAATCTTTTAGCATTGAAAACTAAAAAACAAGACAACAAGTAAAAACACTAGGGTGGGTCAGGGCCCATCATTAAATACCCCACACAACCACCTCACTTAATAAAGTAATTCATATGACGATTCATATGGGAAGAGGTCGAAGAAAGGGTCCTATCCGAACTACTTTCACTATCGTTCGTCTTTAGCATAAAAAAATATCTGGGATCTGTGTGATATCTGGTTTCATCGAAACATTTCAAACGTTTCGACCCGTGTGCTAAACACAAGAAAGCAAATCGGACCAGACAAGACAGACAGAATCACTTGCTGAATCGATCGGTATAATAAAAGGTGGGTCTCTCTCAAGTCGCTCTGTGCACGCCTTTGCATCACAAGGGGCATAACGTACAACAGTAGAATTGCATTAAGGGGCAGTAAAGGTCACTGTAAATTTTTCATCAAATTAATGTTTCTTTTATCTGACATAAACGAGCCCTTAAGTAATCAGACATGATTCCCCAACGAATTGTGTGTGTGATATTTTCGATAAGTTAATTTAAACATTTTCATACCGCATCGTGTGGTGAAAGTGTATATAAAACTTGTATGGATGTACGCGACTTCCAGAACGGCCCTTGAAATGCATCCATCTTTTATTATACCGATCTACCGATTTACCGATCGAACTTTTTGAAATATTCTGATGGTTTTGGTGGTTTGCTCCAAGGACCAACGCTATTAAAAATGATTAAGATCGCAGAGCTTTTGCGACTACTTCCCACGCAAAGCCTTGGTTAGAAAAACCGTTATGTAAACGACTGTGTTGGTGTGCAGGTGATGCAGGGTGTTTAACGGTGGGCTATTATTGTTTTTTAGTAAAATGGTGGCGCTTTTTACGGTGGAAAACTGAGCCTTTTCATTCAACCACTTGCCAAACGGACAAAAATCAATATTTGCAAAGCATTCTAACGTGTATCTGTAGATATAGAAATGTAGACTTTTTCTTCTTTAATTCGAATTTGGAACACTTACAGTACGTGTCGCAGAGCCCCTTGAGCTAAGGATGTTTTCTGAGAGTGGTTCTAGTGGTTTTAATATTTTTGCAAAATAATTTTGTTTTCCAGTACTTGTGTATGCTTAATAACCTCCTCCTCATCCTATAACCTTTCCTTTCATTGCTAACAAAATTGTCAAATTTCTCTACCCTTTTTGTCATATATAGATCATGACTTTCGACTTATTGCTGTCACTTTTCTTGCAACTGCATTAGTTGTGGTGTGGTTGGTAACTTACCCTAGTGATGGTTTCATTTGTGTGGAGCAAACACCGACCTTTGCACACTGGTCTTATCACTTAAATAAAAATGCATTTCCATCCGTCTCTTAAGAAACCATATGATGCACACAATGCCATTAATTGATAGTGTGGCTTATGATAGATTTGATGCGTACGCACCATAAAATAGTAATAGTGGCAGGAGTTTGTAATGCAGAGAAATGTGGTTTTAAACAATTTATGACAAAGGGATAAAGGGACTACCTGATACCTTCCTATTGTCTTTTCTCACATCAACGAGCATCCACTGACAACTGACTAATAAAAGTTTCTAAAATTTTATAACAGAAAGAGAAACAAATCGTTTTCCAATTCACTTTTTTCTTTGATTTGAAGTCACTGTTGAAGGCACTCAAGGAAATCGATAAAAACAATGCATAAATTCCAATTTTGGGAAGCACACGGCAAACACGAGGCAATCGCAATCTCATCATTCTCTACCTCGTCCGCATATGTAGACTTTTAAGACCATCTTGCGAAGGTTGGGTCAGCTGTCGTTATATTTCCTTGACCATAATCAGCACATACGTCTTCATAAATTAATATTTTAAGATAAACCACATTATGATAATTTCAGGTTTCGATCACCCGACAATGCTTTTCCAAAGGCCGTAGAAGCTTTCCATAGTCAATTTATTAACTTTATTGCAATACTTGATTCTTTTAAGTTAATTTCTCGCTTGATCTGGGGAGTCGCACTGTTCTCCTTCCAAGTTCTGGTCCTTAGGCATAACTAATCGCATGAAAAGCAAATGTTTTTCTTTGCGAGCCTTTAGCGGATTTGCTTCCTCAACACTTTTTAAAATCCATAGATAATAGTTATGAACAATCATTACGTTCTCTACTTACTATCTGATAAAAGTGATGTGAAAAAAGTTATGTATGCAGAATAGATTCTATATATATTGATTTTTAAGAGACTAGTTTTTCAAGGTCAGCAGATACGATCTCTCGATAATGCTTTGCATCGCCCGTAGAAGGTCGTACTATGAAGTCAGCTCTTTAACTTGATTACAATACTTGGCGCTCTTTTTTCCCGCAGAACTGAAACAAATTCTATATATTCCGAGAAGTTTTAGTCGATCAGCGCCGACTTGACTTGAGTTGACGTCCCGATTTGACTCAATATCTCTAAATTGGGAGAAAATACCTTAAAAAGTCTTTTTCTTTGATTAAAGTGTCGCATCTTAGTTGTTATAAGCAACTTTTTCATATACATTTTGCACAGTAGTTTATCATTATGGGCCATTTTCAAATGTTTTCTGCTCAATTTGCTAATGTGTATGCACTAAGTTTTATCTTGTGAGCTTAAAATTTACGCATTACATAGACTTAAGTAGACAAAAGCTGTAGTAGCAGCCTTCCAGCAGATCAAAAGCTGTAAAATCCCTAAGCAAAAGTAAGGGGAAGTTGTTATGCACACTGCGGTGACGGTTATAAGAGGTGATTAATTTGGATATGAAAATACCTTAAAAAAAAAGGAAGGAAAAAAAAGTAAGAAGAGTATGCATTTTTTCGAAACAAAAAAGGAATGATGCTTAGACGTTCGTTGCCTTTGAAGTACCATTCCAAGTGTATAATGTATGCAGTTATGGCCTCAATTTTTATCAGAGGCCATCCTTTGTGCTGTACTGTGGGTAGTATGCTCTTGAAAATGTTCAAGATACATGCCTAGTATGTAACAGTTTGTTGACCAGTTGTTTACTTTGTCTCTATCTGCGGAAAATTACTGAGTCAATCATCATCTCTGTTGCAGCAACATGCTACGGTGATGATATCATCCTATCTTCAGTCCTTTAAAAAGAATTTACTGATTTCGACATAGACTAGATTATCATTTCAACAGTTTTTCCTTTCCTTTAATGCATAGTGATAAAAGCTGGGAAAGAGAGAGAGACAGAGAGTTAAGGAAGGCTACAGAAGAACTCATTAAACGTTACTCTGGGTATCTGCACACATACTTAATTCTCTTCTCGTTTGTGTGTGAGAATGTACTTATCTCTTAAGCCCTTTACATTTGAACGCCTTTGTCTTTTCGCAAATATGTAACCGAATGCCTCCTTCTAAATGAATATTGAATGGCATTAAGACTAGTAGTAAATGATAACTAAACTACGGTTAACTGTCACCTGCATCGTCATTCTTTTTATTATTGTTGTCGTTGTTTATGCTTCTCATATATCTCCATATAATAGCATGAAATTGTAATTATCTTTCACAAAGTATAAGTCCCTTTAATAAAAAAAAAAAATATAAAAAAAATAAAAAAAAATATAAAAAACCGTTTTAATGTACTTTTTTTTTCTGTTCATGACGCGTTGTTATAGCACTTAAAGGAAAAAGCACAATAAAGAATTTTTCATAATTAAAAATAATATAAACCAAGCGGAAAGTTACGTACGGCTGAAAGGAATATTTAATGCCTCACTAATAAGGTAAATTCTGGAAACTTTTTCTTTATCTAGAATCACGTTCCTTAGGATGGTGCGCAAAATTTGATTGTATGCATTCAAGGATTCTCTCTCTAAAGCGCATTCGAGAAGAAGGGTTTGGGGTCTTGGAAAATTATTAGATGTTCGCATCCTTGTAGAAAATTTTACCTTTCATATCTACCTAAGAATTTTATTCTTCTCTCAAGGCAAAAAGCACCTGCGGTGAATTGCTATATGACTGATGAAGTAAGGATAACATTCTTATCAGTGCTTTTCTATGGGTCCCACCTATATGCAGATTCCCTAAACAGCGGCAACCAATGTCAAGTTTTTTATTTATCAGAGGATGTCCTCTTTGCATATTATGCGGTGCCGGCTAGAAAGGAGAGGAAAGAGAAAGGGATAGAAAATGGCCACAGCCTAGTGGATGTGTGCTCAATCGGTAAGTGTTATGCCCCTGCGGATTGAGTTACGACCTTAGGTTGGTACGACCAAGTAGGGGTAAACGGCATTGAGGTTAAAGCCCGCGAACACATAATTGGTAGTCGTAACTCTTATCTATTCGCCTGTGCGGCAGCCGAAAACAAAAGAAGTAACCGGGGAGCATACATTCAGTAGCCGCGTCGGGACGGCAACCGCAAAATAAGAGAACGAATTACATGACAGCTTCAGCTACTAAAAGAAAGAAAAATAACTTTTCGTCTGACTTTCCGAGAAGAAGAAGTTAGTGTATTATCAATTTTATTGAAATTGCAAAAAATCCTGAATAGGGCATAGGGAGTGAAAACCCAGTGAACTTTAAACGATCAATTGGAGATAATAGGTTCATTACTATGCTTACAATAATAGAAAACTTGAAAGCATTTTCAAATGTCGGTAATATGTAAATGCGACCTTTACGATAGTCGACATGCGAGGTACAAACGTTTACCAGGTCTAGATAAAAAGACTCTCTTTAACCTTCTCATACGTCTGCCATTAAAGCGAGAGACGAGTTTTGTTCTTGCATTTGTCACAGCCACCAATGACCAATTATAATTAACGAAGTCCGCCCGTCTGTCATCTACTATATGATCGTAAAAATATGAGATGGAAAGTTAAAATTCAGTTCTTACTTAGTTACGCTTATCGATACAATGGCTGCAAATCATCGAAAATGGCTGAGGTGGCCCATGGCCCATACAAAGAGAAAGCTTTCACAATTCACTAAAAATTGTCCCGAATCTTTATCCTTTTTCCGAATACATTTATGTAGAAAGCTTCCGATGACACTCGTTCTCTTATTCTCTACGGCCTGTAATGATATAGAATTTGATCAAATATAAAGGCCATCCAAATAGGAAAGCTATAAACATGATTCCAATCAGGTTATTGAAACATATCCGATATGATATTCCTGTACACTATGACAACCACTCATGCAACGTTTAGTGGAATCAGGGCTATCTATCAATCAGATGCTCTGATATTCCTGTACACTATGACAACTACTCATGCAACGTTTGGTGGAATCAGGGCCACCTATCAATCGAATGCTGCCTCTACTCGAATGCCCCCAAAACATGTGATCATTTTGAATCGACTTAATTTGCTGGACATTTAAGAATAGTTCATCTTTCCCTTCTTCAGTGCGAATATCATGTTCACAATGCTTTTACAATTACTTCTTAACTACATTTAAACTGCTTTTAAAAGGTTATGTTTAAAAAGTTTTTAATGAATTTTCTTTAAAGAAATGAAATTTCACTGGAAATGAAAAAGAGATGCGAGCAAAAGTCAACTGTGCTGTGTGTGCAATGTTAGTGACTCCGAGTTCAATACATCTGAGCATTTTATTCAAGAGACTTCATTCACAGTTCGTTATTTGTTGTTATTTAGCTTCAGTCAGTGTGCATTGCGTTGCATTTGTTTTTTAAGCAAATTTTCCTATTAGAGAAACTGCCATTGAGCCTAAAATAATGGTTGACCATAAATCGCAATATATATTGTTGAGGTCGAAGACGACAGATTTGTTGGAATTCTGTATTGAATTAGAAGCAAATGAAAAAAAAAACTTAAGCACTCACGTAGACGAACAAGTGCAGAAAATGAAAAAGGCACAGCATCATGACAGTAAAGCGTAAGGTTCAAGTAACGAAAGCTGTGTTCGAATCGAAGTCAATCTTCTTAAATGATTGAAAATATGAAAACAGCATGAAATTCGAGTGAAGTTTCGCAATGTGATTTTTCCAGGGAATCTTTTTGGTCCAAAATGGTTTTTTTCCATTAATTTTTAGCTGAAATATTTGAGGAAAGATCTAAACGATCCCTTCAGTTACTTACTAAGGATGCATATATCTTTAAGCAGATTCAGATCGTTTATGAGTTTCGCGTTTAGGCGAAAACAATGGATAGCCGAACCTTTAAGACAAACTTAGTTTACTTAGCGCATCTACTTGCAAAAGGTGAAAAGCAAGCAAGTTTGCAATAAAAAGAAATAACACATAAATAACGGTAAAAAGTATTTTTTTACAACATGCCGTCATGTCAGCCAATGACATGTATTACACGTGGTCAACTTGCTGGCCTTTACTTACTAAATAACTTGTTTAACATACTTACAAGCGTTCGTAGTGTTTATAAAAATCAATATCAGTTTGTAGTAAGAGAACAAAGAGACGCCACTAGGGCTGAGAGGGATATTGTGTTTGTGGCACAATATTTTTAATCAAGTGTACAACAGTCAATAACTTGGGGCTATTGGTAACTGACGACGACAAGAACAATAACAACAGCAACGCTAGACTTATATACAATACATACAATACATTCTCATAAGTACATATATACCACCTATATGTATACGAATCACACACACACCCACAGACCCATATATGTACATATTCATATATATATATATATGTACTATTACATATGTATGCTCGTAAACCAGACAAAGGCATTTAATTGTAATTTAGAAATAGCAGAAGAATAAGATTGGCAGAGCGTATGCAACGAATAACAACAGCGGAACGCGCACAACGTTAGCAGCAATAACAAAAATGTTTAAAGCAGCGGTAATAATAATAATGAAAAGCACAATCATTCATGAAAAATGTGAGTGTCTTGGATTGCGCTCTCTTTATTCATACTACTTACTAGTAGTAAATTCTGACTTGGGCTGCTTATGCTTCTACCATTCTTACACACACACACACACACATTGTATTGTATATATGATATAAATATATATTACTATCTGTATATAATCAAACAACAAATGTGTATGAATGCCTATGAATGTATGCATGCATGCATGTGTGTACCATTAATGCAGCTAGCTATACTTGGACGGACATTCAATCCTGAGCAATTTTTGCCACAATTTCACTAAAGTATTGCCTTGTAAAAATATTAACGATGCCGATGATGATCACGATGCTGATGCTGATGCTGATGCTGATACTGACGATGAAACGGGAGCCATTGCATTTAACGGAGGGCATTTACTTCAGCCAAAGGCTGTCAGGCATCATCCAGCATGCATGTGATGCAAACAAAACGGAACTATTGAAAACAAAAGGAAATGAAAATGAAAAAATGGAAGAAAAAATAAAATCACTCGCAATGCCAGCAGAGATGGTAGTAAAAACAGCGTAGTGTTGTGTATATATATGTGCATGTATAGCTGGAAATTATAACTCTCCTTATGCGCTTCTTTTTCACGGCGTTGATTTAGTGTTCTAGTTACCCATGCCATGCCATGCCATGCCATGCCATGCCACTGCCACAATTTTCAACTTACCATCATGATATGTATGCATGGCATGCACATATAATACATATATATACATATGTATATGTATATGTGTTTGTGTATGTATGAGCATTTATATATATATATATATATATATTGTACATAAATATGTGTGAACGCGTGTGCCTATCTGTCTGATTATTCTTTTGTCGTTGTTGTTGCTATTGCTATTGCTGTTGCTGTTGCTGTTATTATTTTCATTGTGGTTGTTGGTGATTGTCTTCTGTTAGCAACAGCATTTAATTTACCAACTATACGCTGTTATAAGCATTCCACTTTTGTTTAGCTATAGAAAGAATGCTTCTTGCGTTTATATGCGAATTTAAGGTCTGTTCAAGTGTGCACATATATGCGAATGTATTAGTTTAAAGTTATTTTCTCTTTTTTTTTTTGCATTACGCGAAATTGCTGCATGCGCTTGCTTACAGATCCAAACTAGTACAAGCTAAAGAAATTTTCCTCCAACAATCCTATACATACGCACTAATTCACGACACTTGTACTTCGGAGCATTCGAGAACAAGGACAGTTTTTACTGCTTTTACTTTTTCTTTTTTTTATATTCCAAACGTAATACGCGAGAATATGTGTCCGAGGCTGCATATAAAAGTGCTTAATATTATTTGATTTTATTTAATTTTAATTAATTTTACTTATTTTTCCCAAATCAATTCTTCCGTTTAATTTTCAAATAAATTCATTTTCGCTAATATTGTCGTAAGTCAGCTGTTTTTACTTAACCAATGTTGCCACACTTAGATTATTTTGTTCGTTATCGGAAGAATTTTAAACTTATTTGACTGTAATTCAGCGAAATAAAATTGTATATCATATTAATGTGTCATAGAAGATAATAGACTAACCGTTAGGATTATATTAATAATATTGTGTCCGGTTCTAACACTAGATGGGTACGACGTTTTACGTACACATATTTCTGCCAAAATGGGTCAGTTCCATATATAATGGTCGTCACATGACCACAACCCCGGACAAGTGCAGACAAAAAGTTCACATTTGTCGCTTGCATCCCTTCATCGACTATGAGGGCGAAGTTGAAGACTGGTTCTGATCTGCCCACATGAAAACCAATCCCCAATTTATATGCAAAGAGCATGTTAATGAGCATTAGAATAGATTGGAAATAAATGAAAATAAACATTTTATAGTTATTTTATTTTATAGTGCCGTGGTTCCAATGAATATTTAGGTAGCCGATTTTCGGAAGTAGAAAATATGAAAAATTTATCGGCTTTGTTCCGAGGTTATCCAAAATTCTAATCTATTGTCGCCTTGTATGTACACAGATCACAACCATTCCTAGTTTTTGGACCTGCGAATGTGTCCGCGAAATTTTATCTGTTCATGTTCACTTTTGGGAGTGTGACGATACCTCATACCTATTTTTTTGACGTTTATAAGGTGAGAAGGGTCAAATTAACCCATATGATAGTGTTTCGAGATAAATCGTCTTGGGTACATTTATCTAAATAAGTATATGATTTCTCATCCTAAGACTGGTAGATTTTTTTAAAATTAAGGGACGTCTGCATCTAGAATATAATAAGCGACTATAATCGACATACAGCTCGACTGGTTTCTTTCCTCTCTGATATGAACCTTTTACCTATAATCTAATAAGAAAAACTTTTGCTAAGACTTTTAAAAGCAACACGTGATTATAGACAGCGTTGCTATGTATTCTCTCCTTGCACTTATTGGTACGAGAACGCCATTCCGTTTGCATATCGATTGTGATTTTTCCTACCACGAAATCGTGTGGCGTGCGTTAAATTGAGAATTTTGACAGAAACATCGGTCAACTTAGCAAATTATGGCAGACTTACAATGAGAAGAAACATCGCAAGAAAGGTCCATATTCTCAAAGGAAGCAAAATAAATCGCGGTACTGTTTATCGCATGACATCCAAAATTGTTCCGTATAGCCGAAGCCAAGCGCCTTGGAAGAAGCTGCCGGTATCTAAAAAAAAATCATAGGCCTTCTTTTCTGCGCGGGCTTACCAACGGCGGTACGACATTATCAAGACATTTTTTGACTGTAACGGAGAGCGCTCTTAGATAAGCAAGACGGAAGCTCCGAGCTAGCGATGATGCCATTTCTTTGATCTTGCATTCAAAGACTCATTTAGAAGAATTGTTCATAGAAGTAAGTAGGGAAGCCGCCATCATGTTAAGACGAATTTTTGAGGATTGAAGCAATTGGCAGACTACTCCTCTTGCCCTCAAATTTCAAAGGGAATCCGAGATAACTATTTGCGGTTATTAATTGATATCCACTTTAGATTGTGTTTGGGTCTTGGATCGTGTTTGTCCTCAAGCTTTGCGTACAGTCATCAAAAACAAACACAGCTTGTTCTGTACAAAACAACAACGGACGGCATAAGAACGGATATGGACCGAAAGGACGGAAATGACTGCGTTTTCTTTGAATGCCTATGCTGGTTAAGCATAACTGCAATTTATGGGACCCATCAGACCTATTTCCTGATGTTTAAATCGAGAATAGCAAATCTAGTACCTTTCCGTTCTTTGACATTCCGAATTTGTCGATAACTGTTTTTGCATCTCCTCATCATTCATTAGCAAAAAATTATCACAGAGCTAGTATAACATGACAACCGGCTTTAGAAAAAGATTGATTTAATATCAATTTCAAGTGGATTGCATCTCTTTTTAAAAAAAACTGTTGCTCGTATCTATTATGACTGCAAACTAAGGATAATGTGAGATAGTAGGTAAAGCTCTTCCCCAATGGAGAACTTTTCCTATGTGTTTACAACAAAGCCAAAAATGTAGCAGTAATAACAATAATGTAAACTCAAACAACAACAGCTACTGATTGTGTACACACACACCGACTGACTAAACCTAAATCCAAACAGGCTTATGTTAAGCGAACAAAAAAAAAAAAAGAAAAAAGAAAACGTAATTCTTGCAGATAAGAATTGTGTATACACGCGCATACGTGTAAATTTGCACACACTCTGGGCTAAAGTTACGCACAGCATGCCTGTTGTACTACGGTTTGCTTATATAACAGACAGCAAAAAAAATTTCCGTCAATCGACTTTGGTAAATTGTCATAAACAAGAACAGATGCATATATGAAACAAGACCGGTGACATGACTAAAAGCTCTTTAAATTTAGGCCATCCGAACGAATATCATGACCGCTAGTTATCGATAAGCAGATAGTCAACCATAGCCAAACATTTACAACGTGGAAGTCTGGCGTTTACTTTTATTAAACTGAAATTTTATGCTGTTTCTGGTAAATTGATGTAAATTTTCTCAAGCCATCAATTTTTCGCTGAACTAAACTCTAATGTTTTAAAGTGCGACGTTGAAAGTTTTTACGGCTTAGACTAAAATTCTTTACACTCGTATTTTTATACGTTACACTATATCATCATTTATTTTATCAATCAATTCAGATTTATTTGCTGAATCCATTCAAGTTTCTTAGCACATCCGTCTAATGTTTGTTTATCTATATTTTTTATTGTTGTTCTCGATCGGTGAAGGCATACACTTCCGGTGAGAAATGCAGCTACCAGTCAGCCGCCATTCTCCGCCTCCCTCCCTTTCCACTTCACTCTAATCATCACAGCGTTATATCGATAAACGGCACACCTTGAGTGATCCCTTAAAAAAATTTATTTTATATATTCACCACTACCTACAGGGTCTATGGGTTCTGTTTGAGAAAAGAAGGTTGGACATTGGATCAGTTGTTTTAATAAAGTTATAAATTAAATTGATATTGTGTCCTGTAGCCGCTTTCAGGATGTCCATAAGATTAGTTGTTCCGAATGCAACTGTTCTGGTAAGGGAATTGTCCAGACGGTCACAAACCGAGTGCTTTATTGTGAAAATTTGTCCACAATTGGTGACCTGCAGATTCCCAACTTTTCCATGACATCGTCCTTGATTGGAGATGCAAAAACAGCAGGCTTCGTCACCCTATTGCCCATTTCCTAACACCGACCGACAACTAAACTCGGCATGTTGCGTTAGCATCCCTTAATATATCCCTAGCTTCTAGCTAAAAGTCGAAGCATTCCGGTTAGTTTTCAACACAGACAAAACGGTTAGTTTTGAATTTGTATTTACAAGCAAGGTTCACATGGCTTAAAATGTAACTCTGGCCTCAGTTATGAAAGTTCGGCAGAGGCAAGCAGCAGAACGTCCTATTTAGAGCTCTGTCCATTTAAGAGATATAGGTTTAGTTGATGGTATTTGGGACAAGAGAAACCTTTTGTAACTCACAGATGCTGAAGACGAAAATTACGTGAAATTTTCAGGCGAATATTCAATTCCTTGGCAACATATAAACAGTAATCAATTGCGGCTAGTGATTCTTAGATTTTTTTTGGCACTAGTAGCCTTTTTTATATCTTCAGCAAAAGTGGACTTGAGAAACTTGGGGACGAGCCTATTTTCTGAAGCTAGGACATAGTTTCAACTTTGATATAGCAGAGGTGTTGGCTCCAAGGATTTGGTCACACAGCGGTTTAATGAAGTCTATATTAGATATGCAGCTATTGTCCTAAATTATTAGACAATAGTCAATCTTGCCTAAAACGTGCATTTTGCTAAGGTAAGCAATGGTATTAACTCGTGAATGTTATTACCAAGAAATGTATAAGTGTATAAATAAAGCTGGCACTTGTGACAAAGATTTTTATATTGCGATTTCAAAAGATATTCCGTGGACAAGGCAAGTGCGAAAATGGGGTTGTATTGATAAACATTAATATCGATCCGTCGAAATGCAGAAAATGGGCGCTTTCTACAAAAGTACATCTTTTTGACTCTTATATTGAACTGCTTGCGACGTGCAAAAGACGGTTCTTTTCATTCTATGTTTAGCTCATAAGTCAATGCTTATAAGGCAATGTAAGTCGTCTAACTGAAAATTTACTAATAAGCAGATTTTTTAACTGGCACTTTTAACTATAAGTTAAATAGTTTGTACCTCAACAGTATGTTGCCGGCTGACAGGTAAAGGTCATTAAATACATTAACAGCCAGATGAACTTTTAATTATTGTCTTTTCCTAAAATGCTGTCTTATTAGTTTTCAATTTATATAAAGTTAAGCGCTTAAGCTCTTTATATCGTGCAACATACTAGAAGACATCTTCTTGAATGGTTTCCGCGTCTTTTAAAGTTATTTATTCTTCTAAAGTGCAAATATTTCAAAGTTTGATAGCTTCCCGTGTTGGTTTTATTATTATCGTTAACTTAGCCATAGAATAAATTACAAGATTATAATCTCAAAGCACTAGCATCCAATGCTATCCGGCTTAGTAAAAGCTCTACCGCACTTGAGATTAGAACCCACGACCATTTAGTTGTTAGTCGAGTACTCCACGATTGTCGTATATTCTGAGCTGATACAGTCGTGTCCGTATGTATGTCCGCTGTTTTTTATTAAAATTTTCAGTTTGAGGAAGCAGATGATAAAAATACTCCATGATTGTCGTATATTCTGAGCCGATATAGTCGTGTCCGCCTATATATATATATATGTGTTCACAATTTTTGGCTCGCTTAATGCGCATGACGATGTCTTCTTGGGATAGATTGTTGAAAACTATAGAACTTTTAACTTTTAAGTCTTTTAAGTCTTTTTTTTTATCAGCCGACGATATCTTTTGCTAACTAGCAGTTAAATTATTGTGATCGGCTCTTCCTCTTAATCTTACGATTACTTTTATCAAACTGGTTTCTCTTATCCGGTGGTCTGGCACTAACTAGTTGACGGGGAGAAATCTTCCAATTATACTACTAGTGAGGATATAACTGACTAGATTTGAAATGAAAGCCAAATTTATTTAACTTTCAGTTAAATTTTTATTACGTAAAATTCTTGTCGAATATTTAGTTAATCAACTGAAAATGTATTCATTGTCATTGCCCTTAAGGCGGGATAATGTTATTTTACACTTACGCGCCACCCTGTCGTTTTTTATGACTTTCTGTATTAGACATGACTGGCTTGCTGCTTAAATAGAAAAGAAAGTACGCAGCCTGGTATACCTCGCGAATTTTAAAAATAATTTTTTAACGCATTTCGTTATGCGCCACGCGTTTGAATATTTAACAAAATGTTGTATTTAAGCTTCGCTTGAATTGCAGAGAAAAGCGAAAAAAATTCGAGCTTTTAAACCAACAAAAAGGTCTTGTTTACATACATTTATTTATTTTCTTTTCAACTGGGTTGATACGTGCAAATATTTCGCATAGAAAAATAAATACTAAACGTTTCGAACTTTTATTCGTATAGAATTACCTGCGGTAATAAAAAATTAGGATTTAAATGCATTCAAAAGTTTACCTCTACATATATATATATATATATATATATAGATATCGTATGCAGCGATGATGTAGTTGCGGTTATTGATTCATTTTTCACATTAATTTTCAATTGCACAACTTGACACGTTCACCTGTATTTCGCTGTAAAGCGCATACATATTTTCGAATAATTATTGCATTACTGTCATCGCACTCCTCACTGTGCATTTGTTTATTATGCCTATCATTAAGCGAATTGGATGCGATTATGCGTAAATTATATTTGTCTTACTATTTGCGACACTCAATATAATATCCGTTGCACATCCCGTGCGCAATATTTACATACATTCTGTGATCAACGCTAAATTTTGAATTAATGTAAGTCTGTCCATCTTTACCTCTATTTGACGTCTATTAGAAGAAAGTTCTCTATCACAAAAACTGAGATAGAAAGCTGAAGTCCGAAAATGGGAGTGATATACTTACAATACAAAACTGCAGAAAAGGACCTGATCCAGGTGCTCGCTCAATAGCGAAAAGACTTGGAATATGCGCTTTAGAGGAGATATTGAGCTTGAAATGTAATCGAAAATATCTCATATACCTCCTGTTGTCTGAAATATCATCTTGTGGTCGTTCGATTAAAAACAAAAAAATACTTTTCGAAATTTTCTTCTGTTGATGCGCTATGATGAGTGTCCAAGATTCATCGTAAAACGGACGAAACTCTCTTAACTGCCCTGCAATGAGCTTAGCCACAACCGCCAGGACATATTAACTTTATTATATTTAGAGGCCTTTATATAAAGCTAAAATTTCATTCGACAAAATTTTTCAATTTTTTGATGTTCACACAGATAGACAAGGTGTGATAGACTGTGCACTGCACAGTGACACAATCAATATCACGTTTAATGGAGAAATAACTTCATTAAATAATGGAACACACATGTGCGAGTTGTTACATATCTGACTTTTTGTAGTCACGAAATAAAATTGTAATACATAATGCATAAATTCTTCTGTAGAGGTCCTACAGTAATATTGAGCGATTTTTTCCGCACGTAAAGGCTGCCTCTGTTATCAGAAAATATGTTTTTTTTTATTAAATGAAAATTTGACTTTCGCAAATCTCGGAGAAGGGAACTAACCGTGAGTTGATTTGGACTTGTCATCGAATTCGATTGAAAAGTCAGTATCGGAATAGGGCCCATTATGGGCTTCTAACACTAAATGCACTTGAAAAATGTTTACTTCTAGTATTGAAAAGTTTCAGTTTAGCTTAAATTTTGCCATTGGTTGAGAGAGTAAGTGAAAATTAAATGAAACTTCGTCTTGTTTCTCCGGAACCATTACATATTATCTTGTTTCTCTGAGATGAAATCGTTATACCGTAGCTTAGTACATATTAAGTTGGTGCGGATGACGTACAGCCCGAGGCGAGTTGATAGAAACCCATCTTTATTATATCATATAACAGTTACAAAAGTTTTTTGGATGAATTTACTTTTGTCTGTCCGCCTGTCCGCTCTTGTGATGTTCATCCATGTGTTGTTATATTCAGCCTGCAAATCGTAACTTTGTAACTCATAATAAATTTGGAATGGAAACTTGTCTATGGTTTGGATCAAGAAAGAATACTATTGAATCGCTTTGGTCTATTCTTACAATGCTCTCTCTGTATACGGTGCTATATTGGAAGATTCCATTACATTTTGCAATCCAAATAGTCGGCAAAATCGATAAGTATTTTAGCAGATGGAAGAATGTGGAAAATTTGATACACACACACACACACACACACACACACACACCCAATGGACCCTGTGGTATAAATGTCCGTACACAGAAAGTGCCCCAGTGCACTTTCAAGCGTTCTAGTGATCTCATTGCAGCAAATAAATTGTTCGAAATCCGCATTAGAAGCAAATTTCGCGATTTACAGAGGAGGTTATATCCTTCTCGTACAAGCAATGAAGTTCAATCAACGTAATTTTGTTTGGAATCACTTTTAAACATATTCGAAAGATTAGCGGATTGATAAAGCTAGATATCATAGGGTAAGAGATTACACTGTAACCTCCCAGCAGAGATGTTTTTGACACAGACAGTATTCTCAGTGTTTCCAAATATTCTGGAAGGTCCAAATCATCTTTTTGATTTGAAATATCAAGAAATTTCTGTGACACACTCGTTTAAAGTTATATGTAAACTAAGTAAATAATAATTAGTTTTCAGATTTGAAGACTACAGCACTATAGCTACAGGGTTCGTGTAAGACGTTTTCCGTATTCAACTCGATAGCGTTTCTGCTTCCAGTCATCTGCTACCTACTAAGCTTACTAACGACACTGTTAACACAAAACTAATATCTAATCGTTCTGGCTTAGATAACAAAGTTGTTGCGCAAAAAAAAAAAAATACAACCCAAACATTAGACATAACAAGTACAACAACCATTCAATACTTTACACTATCTTAGAGGCATTCATGTACCAATTTTTCAAAGTATAGCGTTATATGGGATGCGGTCCCATCCAAATGATATACAACAACGTTTGTTCTTGGGCGAAAACACATCGCTATACCACATCTCATCAAAATATCTCAAAAATTTGCAGCCTGTAGCTTAAACATTAGAAAAAAGACACGGACATACGGACCGACAAGCTTAAATCTCTTCGGAAAGCGATTCTGAATCGATCGGTGGATGTATCTCAAGTGCTTCTGGATGTTGTGTACATCGGCACAAAGTTGATATACTCTTATACCACAAGTGGTGTAGAATAGAAAAAAAATTCGAAGCTTTACTGAGTAATTCTTGATGAATGAAAGCCCATGTGTACTGTTTAATATATCAGAAAGGAAAAGGAAGCTTTAAAATTGAATAAACGAACAAATAGGTGCCCAATTTGTGTTTTAAGTGAAGAAGATTAAGTTCAACGTTTGATTGAAAATTGAGATCTTCTCAAACCATTTACTTTTTTTTTATTTAATTCGGATCGGATGTATGAATAAGATTTACTTAATTTATCGCTAAGAAATTAATCTCTGCTCCAATAGTGATTCGCATGCTTAAATGAATTTATTATATTATATATATAGACTGATATATATCTATATGATATATATCTATATATATATATATATATATATATATAGACTGAATGCGTGTTATCTGTCTTTTATGATGGTCTACTGCACAAGTATATCATTTCATTCATAGATAGAGAGATGCATGTTTCTCTATGAAAATTTTTCGTTTATTTATTTTTATTTTTTTTATTTTTTTGTGTTTTTTGTGAAAAATATATTTATGGCTATTCTCACGATTTCTTTTATTCAAAAAGTCTCAAGTTTATATATCTCTCTATTTATAACAAAACTAAATTCGCTTCAACAATCCCATAAGTTATTTTGTATTTTTGAATAGCGTGAGAGTCTGATTCAATTTAAACATGCTCATCTGGTCTGGACACTGCGTACTCGAATTCAATTCGACAACATCATAACAAGTTAATATATTGCTGAAAAGAAAGAAGAAATTGTATTTGTATTTGTATTTGTGTGTAAAAGCTTTGTATATAAAACGTTTTACTTTAAATTGTTTGTCTACTAACGGCATACTATTGCTACTATGATTATATTATGTATAAAAAGAGAAATGGTAAAATCTGTACAACATTCAAATAAATGTAGAAATTTAAAAAATTAAAAAATTCAGAGGAAAGATGACTGACTAAATAAGCTGATTACTAATAATAATTACCGTTGAATGCAATGCAATGCAATGCAATAAAAAAAAAAAAAACAAAGTAATTCGTCTTACTTTTGCATGCTGTAACTAAAGAGTAGCGTTCGCTACTTACCGCGCCAATTATGGTCAACTCTTATTATGTAGTAAACATCTCATCTGAACCCTGAAGTAATCCCTTTAAGGACAGAGATTATAATGCATAAGAAGTAATAGAATTTTTCTTTTTTTTTCACTCAAGCGCTTTTTTTTATACGAATTTGCTTTTCTTGATTTTTTTTCGCTTATTTGAAAAATCGAAAAATATGGTTACGTCATCGCAGTGATTTTTAATTTAAAGAAACTGATTCCAGCCGGTTGATCTAAAAAGCAAGAAAAGGTTCTCTTAAAAAGCCCTCTGGAATGTAAGCACAAAACATCATGATGAGTAGGGAATTCCGTAAAGTGAATACAAAAAGTTATCCGATGGATAAGGGGCACGTTTCAAATAATAATCTAAAGAAAAATTTCTTAAATCCCAGTAGGAAGCTTCACGAGTTCTCACAAAGCATATATAACCTTGCTCAGCATCAGATTGTGGATGGATTTAAGCATGTCCACCTATCCGCCTATGTCCGCCGTCTGTTGTAACCATTCTCTCGGAACTTCTTGCACGCAGGTCTGCGTTGAAAATGGACAAAATTGGTCGAAGGACTCGCCTATAGGTATGAGGTAAGATGAGAATACTTCTGTTCTTCAAAAGGAATGAACAATTGGGTTTTCTTTCATTACTCATAAACTGCAGCAGATAAGTCTAAGAAAATTTGAAAATATACTCTATGGATAATGCGGCCGTACCTATACAAATGTGAGAAATGTTGACCACATCTACCCAATATTGTAGTGTTTTAAAATTTGATTTATTTTTCAAAACTTCCATAACGTGCAGAAGCCAGCTTCAAACATCCCATAAAGTATAGATATCCTTGGCCGCGAGTCCGCCAGTTTAACTGTCCATCTGTTTGTTTGCGCAGCTGCTTAGTATTTGTGATAACATTCTCCCCTTCGCAAAAATGAAGACATCGCCTACAAATTTGCGAAAGAATTCGAAAATGAATGAAACCGGTGAAGGGACACGCCTGGAACGTCCACACGCTTATTTTCCATATTTTTCGCCTGCTATTCCTAAATTGTAACACATACACCATATGAAATTCCACCTTTTTGTTGAAAATCGAAAACATCAGCCGCGAATGCTTAATTTTTCATTTTTCCAATGTTCTCTTCTCGAAAACTCAACCAATATTTCAAGAACAGTGCCTTCAATTTGTGTCTAGTAATGCGACATTGTCTCAGTTATGAGTTTTTTGCGTTTCCTTCTTCAAACAAAAGGTGGGCTGGGTATCGCAAGCTAAGCATTGAAAAACAAGGCACTCAGATTCTCATTTACAGGAACTTTTCTGTATAAGAAAAAATTTCCTGAGTTTCATACCTTCGCAATGCGAATGGACTGGAGACCCTATGTTTCCATTTGGAAAGAAAAGATCGTACTTTTTATAGGAGTTTTTCTTCTGTCAAAAATTGCTGCCTTATTCTTTATACAACTTTGTATATACGAAACCAGAATTTCTGTATAAAAAATCCACATTTATTGTAAGGAAATGATGGAAAATATATTTTATTCGAGGACGGTTGCGCTAGCTTTGCTTACATTTCTGTTACCCGTCTGACAATTTGTGGATGTCACGTTAAAAAAGCTGTTGATTTTTTGAAGCAAACACATAAGGAGCAAAGTGCTGCTTAGCAAGTGCGTGTTCCTTCGATGCAAAGTAGTCGTAGTCGGAGGAACTCGAGCTTGGTAAGGAAGCCGCAGGAGTCAGCGCTTTCTAGTTGAATGCTTTCAAAGTATTGCTCAACGGTTTTGTTGGATGTACGATTGGATGGACGAATGCCATGTAAAAAAGTGATCTTGGGTTGAATTTTCTGATATTTCGGTCGATTTTTGGACAGCAGTTTAACTCTTGTTGGCAGCGTTTGATATTAAGCGTTTCGACGGAAATGAACAGACTGCATCCTTGCTGTGCTACCAACCACAGGACACCGCCTCCCTGATAAAAAGGTGTGGATGGTATACTTAGATGTATCCATAAATTTTTCCGCCTGTGGTTCAAATAAACCGCTCCTCAGTGAAAAGACTTTCGCGTGTACAAAGAAGCAATGCCCGCGGCGAGTGCCGGCATTTGGTATAAAACTCGATGTTTCCGTGATTGCATTATGCGCTGGTATCATGACAATTGATTACCGCTAGATGTTTAAGTCACGGAAGAACACAACTTGAAGCATGTTCCACACTAAAGTCAGAGTCATCCACAAGCAAATTCCGGTTTCATATTTACGTGTCTTGTACATCTTATAACCTATGAAAAGAAGGACAATATTTCCAATATTGTCTTATGTCTATTAAAAGCGAGAGTAAGGGAAGTCACAAAAAAATTATTGGAATTTTTGGGGAGGAGATTGCGGCATAAAAATTGGAGAACTCTGACTTAGATAAGACATGAAGAAAGATTCGCTACAGCATAGAAACTAAATTAGCTCACAAAATGTTTATATGAAATAGTCATTTCATTCTACACATACGTATGTACAAACGCATCAAAATAGTAAAAAGTGAAGAAAAAAGAAGAAGAAGAAAATATGCGAATGCGCGATACCAAAATTTTATTTCATTTTCCTTTTATATGCGTACATGTGTATGTGGCTGGATATGCAAATTAAAGTGTTGACAAATACCAAATTGCTTTACATGACATCAATTACTTGTCGAATATTTGTTGTTACAAATGCTGTGGCATTTTCACCAGCTCTCCATAAACGTTGGTTTTGCTTTTTAGACCACAGTGCAACAAACTGTAAAAGCCATAAATTTTGATTGATGAGCTTTGTGCAAGCAATAAACCGGTCACTTTTTATATATTTACATGTATACATACAAGCATAAAAGCATTGATGTGTGTATGCAGATGATAAATGCAACTTAGGGATAAGTTAAAGACAATAGGAAAGTAACGGATATACTTATAAAAGATGCATGATCGACCCTACTTGCAATTAACACCTTTACCGTACACAACTTGCTACAAATTAAATCACATTTTAAAGTAAGCAGTGACCGACCAGCAATCTAGTTTAGTATTCAAGAGCAAAAGCAAAAGCAGTTTGCAAAATTTATGTACCTACGCATGCATATTATGTAAATTCATTTTATCTATGTATGTCTCACGGACGGAGAGTATCTGAAGTAAATTTTAAATTTTGCAGAAAATTTTTAGTTTTTAAAGCAAATTTTCAACTATGCTTTAATTTTTAATAATTAATTTATTCATTCATACAATATCACGCCCTCTTATCATAGTTCCCATAGTGACGAACGTTTCTCTAATATTCATCAAAAAAGTGCCAGCAAACTTTTGCTCATCAACAAAGACGGAATACCTGCATATGTAATTTAATACCGAAAACGCCAGCAGCGGTTTATTTAAAGCGCACAACAGCTTGAACACGAAGTCCATCATAAGTGACTGACTAATTACTATGATTTCTTTGGAAAGGTTACTAAAGTAATCGTGTTAATGATTAATGCTAAACTGAAGAATTGCGAAACGTTTATACCTAGAAAAAAATAATAAAAAAAAAAAACATTTATTGGAGTTATGTTCGACAGAGTAAGGCTCACGTTGTTGTTCACATGGGCTGAACTAATAATAAACTTCATAGCGTAACCAAGGATCGTTTATGATACCAGGAAGCTTTCGTGAGCCCATTTGCCTTAATTAAGAGCCTAGATTAAAGTGCGGGAAGGATTGGGTGGAAAATGATAGAACCTAATATCCCAGCAAAGTGATCTGCAATTCTTTCATAGTTTTTATTGGGAAACTACTTCAAAAGAAAAAGAACAGTACAATGGATCACGGTCCACCATTAAATACCTTATACTATTCATCATATAATGACTTTTCAAAATGAGGCGTGGCATATATACCAAATTTCATTAAAATATAACTGGACGGACCGACGGACAGATAATCTCAAATCGCTTTAATAAAAGGTGGGTTTATCTCAAGTCCTTCTAGGTATTGTATACATCCACACAAACGTGATATACCCTTATATCACACAAGTGATGTAAGTTATAAAAAGTAGTAATGAACAAGGACGCAGATTTTTGAATGGCTCAGCTGCATTATGAGGATTAAGTATTAAAGTTATCTCGCTTTCCGATCTACTCGAAACTATAACTTATTCAAGACTGTTTTCTTTTTTGAAATCGGAGAAAAAGATGGACCGGAAATATCTTCACATCGCATTTTCGCGAAATTCTCGAAATATTTGTAGTTTTTTCGCCATCGTAGGCTTCTTCGCGTTCGGCTTACAAAGATTTTTTCAATGCAAACCGCATACGCTATGAAATAAAGCTAAAAATATATGTTGCAAGTGTCAGGTGTTCATCTCAGCTGCTATGAGTAAGTATTCTAGGAAATAATAGACAGCCGAACTGCGCCGATAGGCACGAATCGTAATCAAAAACATGCACTCTTTGTCTCTTCTTAGATATCTGTTGCATTTTCCGCTGTAAACGAAGTTATTATTTTTTGATTCTTCTTCAATAGCGGTCTGAATAAACTGTTGAAAGAGTTATTTTAACGTTGACCCATTTTTTTGATATATCATTCACATGTGTGTTGTGTTTGTGTTTATTTTCAAAATAGTCGTTGATCTTCAATTAGGAATTGTACATATAGTAGTTATCGCTTAAGTTTCTCTATCTTGTAATCTCTCTCTGTATTTGCGCTAAAGCCCTTAAAATATATCAAATTTTCTTCTTCTTTTTTTTATTGCGATAAAAATTTTTGACTAAAGCGTATAAATAAAGTACGAGTACATATGAAATTTGTCTTGCCCCCGAGACATTTTTCTTGCGGTTATACGTGTATTGACAAAGTTAATATACCATGTGGTGTTGGTGGATAGAAAAATCAAAGAAACGAGAGAAAAAAGAAAACACTGTAAATTTATGCTCTAGTTATTGCGTCGCCAGCAAAGGCGTTACTGTATGCTTACATACAGGCATATAGCGTATATTTATTGCGCATGTATACGTGAAGCATTCATTACTTACTGTATCGGCGCGGTTTGTAATTTAAAACGCCGCTACCCTGTAAATGAGAAAATGACAAAACCAGTAAGAAAATTATTTAAGTCTCCGAACGAATCTCATGTACACACTACCTGAAGAAAACAATCGTCAAAACTAATTAGCAAAACGAATTAGTTTTAAGAAGTCATCGAAGAAGTAATCGATGGACAAATGAACAATAGACGATCAGACAATGGATGAAATGAAGGGGGAAAGAAACAATTTTTGTATACATGATCAGCCAAAGTAGCAAATAGGCAAGCAAACGCTTACGTAGACAAACGGAAGCGAAAATGGATACACACAGCTCTATGAAGAAGCAATCAAGTTGACAGTTAAGCACGTGGAAATAAAAAGTAGCAAAGAAGGCTACAGGGGCTGGAAGAACTAGCCAGATAAGCAGTCGAACAGCGAAACGAGCGATTTCTTACGGGAACAAATAAGCGGATAGACAGATGGAAAGAAGAACGGATAACTAGACGGATCTATAGATTAACAGCTATATAGACAGATAGTCTGATGTACAAACAGAAAATGGACAAATAATTTGATAGAAAGGCGAGTATGTAGAAGGATTGACAGACGGTCGGAAGGGCAAATAAATATTGATAGGCGAGCAGGTAGACAAGTGGGATGGAAAGTGCAACAGAACAAATAGATCGAAGGGCGAGGGAAAATCTGATGTAGTCAGGTAAAAAAGCAAAACATACGCAAATACAAGAGAGAAGCAAACAACCGGGATTGATAGTGCAAAGATAAGGCACTTATCTTATCATAGGGGAGGACGAAGAACGTATAAATAGACAAATAGGCGGGCGAGAGACTAAATACAGAGATGTGCAAATAAATAAACGAAAGGACCAAAAACTTACAAACACTTATAATGGACTAACGAACGAGAGACGGAAAATGGGAATAGTATAAGAGACTTGATGACAAAAATGTTGCGCACACTATGGTAAGTGTAATATGCTGCCATTTTTTTAGCGATGAGTGTAACACACCTGAACACGTTATGGCCGATTTGCATTTGAAGTAAATATTTAGTGTCGCATATAAAAGTATACACCTGCATGACTTTGAATGAAAAAATTTTACATATATATATGTGTGTGTGTGCGTATGTGGGTAATATGCTATGCTGTTCACAGGAAATAAAAAATTATTTGTTATATGAGATCCGATTTATTGAAAATTTCAAAAACCACTGTTGTATTTCATTGGAAATAAAATTAAAGCGTTATCGTAGTTTAGAGCTAACACTACACCACCGGCAGAAGAGCGTGTAAAAGGCATCATAAATTACATGTCATATGCATCTTTTTTCAGACATTAATGTAACACTCACGTACACATTTTTGGTTATGCAACGATTACACATTTCCAACTAATTGCAATTCGATTAATATTTGACAGATAGTATCTGCTGCAATATCTTCACACTCTCAGTTTCCAATAGTCCTTTCATATGTCGCTTATTTTATGAAATTCTCATAAAGATACGAGCGTCTCCGTCGTGTTCACATATTTTTTGCAAATTTAAAAAAGTTTAGAAAAAAAATCAATATACGCGAAAAGTCCTAACTCTCTTACGAGATCGATACCATCTTGCAGAAAGAAGAAAATCTAATCTGAGTCTAATAGCGACTTTCACTTTTGAGTATATTTCAACCACCACCTAATCATGGTCCACGCCCAATTTCTTCTTTTTAAATAACTTCCCCTTTGCAGGCGCAATACATTCCATACCGTTCCAAGTTTTATTGCCAAAAACTAATACGAAGCGATTATTGTCGATTAAAGGCTTTGTTAAGACTTTCAATTTTTCGATTATCATATCACTTCATATCACAGTTTGGAGTTCCACTTTACAACCTGTACATTATTCTATGATTCTAACCATTGACAATATGAGACATAAAAGCGATTCACGTGCTTTATGCGACTACATACTGCAACAACATAACCTAACATAAGCTAACATCAGCAAGTAAAAACGTTATAGTCGGATAAGGCTGACCCTTAGACACCCTACACCAATACACCTTCAGTCGTTTTGTTAATAATGTATCAAAAATTTGCCCAGTATTTCCATGCAAAGGCTTACTTTTCTTGGAGAAGCCCGTATATCCAAGGATATCTGAAACGTTATATGACGTAATTCAAATCTAGCAAACTTAAGTTGCTTCTCAATTGTATTGTTTTTCAATTTCCGCCATAAAAAGCCGGAAGTTATATTTTCTCTTCATGCAAGCAGCGTCCTTTTCACGATGGTCCTTATATATGATAGGATGTAAAAAGTAGACCTAGGTGATCCAAATTCCCTATTGTTACCTTTTTTATTTATTTCGCTGCATTTAATTTCATTCAATTTTCATCATAAAACATGAAAAATTAAACCTTTTTCTGAAGGGGGTAGCTTCCAAGTTGCAGTCATTTTAATGTGATGGTATACACCGTTAGATTTTTCGATTGTTTAACAAAAACAAAAGTAGAGTATTGTAGTAGTAAACTAATGGTCAGAGCGGCAGAGAATTTTGATACATTTTGTTTGGAAGTAGGGACGATCTAAAAACCCTACGAACTTATTCAGCGATATGTTACTCTGGTGAATCGAACATAAATGTATGCAAGACTTTGCATCTCAGCTATGGAGCATAAATTATTTATAAAAATTTTCTACTTTTCAATCTCTGCTGATGATCCTGTGCAACTTTTTCGAGTCAGTGATTATCAAGAGAGTATGTATGAGCAAGTTGAAGCTATTCGCGTAACCCCGATGGCTGTGTAGGAAGTTTGCAGCCCCCGACCAATTATACGTTTTCCTTGCGTTCGAGTAATCAATTACGATCGTGATTACTCGACATCGAGAAGTATGAAGCGGCCCTTAGAGCCGTGGCAGCTAAGTTTCAACTTTCTTCTTTCACTTTTTGCAACTTAATGTAATCGCACAATATAGGTAGACAGAGACACAAACGAGCAGACGGAATGTTTACCTAAATCTAAATAGTAATGAAACAATAAATAAACCAGACAATCTGAATGATTCGCAATTTTTTGTATATATATTGTCTAATGCGTGTTTACTTGGGAGATATTGTAAATATGAAATGTGTGTGTGTGTGTATGTATCACTAAAATTACTATACTTCAACTTTTTGCTGTTAGCTGTCGAAATATATAAAATTTGTTATATCCGCTGCTGTTGTTGCTTTTGTTGTTATTGTTTATTCAATTTATTGTTTATTTAATATCGAGCGCACACACTCAATTTCACCCAAAGACATAATCAAAAAGTAAACAAAAACAAATAGCAACTATGCACACAGCGCTTATCAAAATGCATATTTAGCAAAACATATCAAAAAATATTTGAACAGCTATGTGAAAAAGAAACATCAGTTCGTTGCTTCAAATTGAAAGCAGCAAACAATAATGCTTGATGCATGCTTTCTATATATGGATGCTGTTACGATAGATATTTACTTTATCTCCATATGGCAGCTGTTTTTGATGCATGTATATATCTTCTATCCATTTTACCTAATGGCTAATGGCTAACTCATGCGTATTCCATTCCATTCCAAATGAAAAAAATATATATTTCAATATTAATGCATAGACAATAGTGGCATTTAGAGAAAGATGTGTATGCATGTACTCAATGATTTGCATATAACGGAACGGAAGGATAAAAATCATAAAATTATATTCAGATCGGACTTGTGAGAATCCGTTTACGATACGGTGGAAAGTTGCATTCACACCTTAATCAGGACATCGCATCGGCTGCCGTATAGCTCGCGTAAATACGGAGTCGCGTCTACCAAAACGTGTTTGACGCGCCTAACGTGTCCAGCACAACAGTTGCCGATTAGGCACACGTCCATTAGGCTGTTACTGCTTCCTGTCTCTTTCAAGTTTACCCAGCTTCCTTCTGACCAACGCCAGTCATATTGAAAAGAAATAAATAAAAAATATACGCACCACATGTGATATATATTTCAAATCAAGCATCCAGAATGCTCCATAAAATATAAATGTCATGTAAATGTAATCAGCGTAAGATTCTGCCCCTGTTTAGCTTGTCCGTCCATCGTTCGTTATATGAAAAGTTCACGATAGCGAAAAATGGGGCATTTTGCTTTAAATGCATATTTTCGCGTATATTGCGTCGAGTAAGGAAAAGGGCATTGCTCCACAACATAACACCTCCATGCTATATAGGAGATGCACAAGCAAAAGTACTACAGCTTATGTTCAACTAAAAGATACACACATTAACCCACTTAAGAAAAGTTTACGTCCCAAAGAGCTGGATCGACAATCTCAAATTTCTCCCACACCTCTAATTAATAGATTGTTCTATAATCTCATATATTGGTTTGATTCGATGCGTGCCAAACTTAATGGTGAATACGGTTTTTCTAATTATGGAGTGTTTGATTCAGTTCTACCGACTTTCGAACCGTACATGGGGATTTCCTTAACCAAAATCTTAAGCCCGGCTTAATGCTTTACAGTGTTCAGTACAGTACTTGAGAAAGAGGGAACGAGTCCATAGAGCAATTTGGCGAGTTGCTAAAATTTGAGATCAAACTATACGCTTAGCAAAATCTGGGCCGCAGGTGTCGGACATAATAACACGAAGCACTTATAGGTTTTACACCTTTTTCATTGTCAGAGCGTCAACATAAATTTCTCTCGACGAAAACTTCCAAATTGCACAAAATTTCCTCTGAATATCAACAACTGAGAATGGTTTTTTTTTAGAGCTTAGAGTTTCTATTTATGCGTCTTTATGGGTGATCCTTCATCAATAGTTAATATACTTAAGCTTGCGTTCGATTAAATATTGAAAAAGGAGAGGCAATCAACAAAAGAGAGAAAAGTTAAAAGCAAATTACATGTCAATGACCCAATGATGACCCACGAAACGTACATAATAAATAGCGGAGAAGTCGTTAGCAAAGACAAGAGCATTACAGTCGATACCCATCATACACCATTTCGCATTGTGCAGAATTGTGACCAACGACTATATCTTATTATCTTATCCACCACCCTAAGTTTTTCACATCAATCTACTATGTCTGAAACTATTATTGCGCGTTGTTGGTGGAGTCATTCTGGAAAGTGCAATTTATTTTTTCATATAGCAATTTTTTCAAAAAAAAACACTGGTACAGTGGGAGTGGTTGTTAAAACGGTCCGCTACAATCCATTTTCAATATGATGTTTCTTTCCATGAAACACATTCAAGTATCAAATTTCCTCAAAGCAGCCTTAAAATCAATCGGAAGGACGGATAGACATGCCAAAAGCGATTTAGAAAATGATTCTGAATCGTTCGGAATAAAAAAAAAAAGACGAGTCTATCTTAAGCTCTTTTGGCGCTTACATGCACACGCATAAATTTATTACATTCTGTACCACAAGCGATGTAGAGTATAAGTCGAAATGTGTGCTATACAGCGATCAATAGGAAAATCCTATCATCTAAGCTTATACAATCGCAGTTAAGCATAGACAAGCAAACACAGAGCTCAAAAACGAAAAAAACAAAACAACAACAACATATGTTTTAAAAATAAAATTTCTTGCAAATAATTGTTCGGGTTAATTATAATCTCATGATATTAACCCAAATACACAAAACGTAATCAACTTTTTTCTTCTCTCTCTCTTTTGTTTCCTTTCTCAATCGCTATTATCCCAATAGTAGACAATTCCACATAACGAACTTTTTTTGGCAATAATACTTCTACATCAATTCCATACTTCCCGGATGTACGTACCATGTGTATGAGTTATTACAAAAAAAAAAAAAAAAGAAAAACGAAAAAAAAAAATTTACATATTTAGGTGGTAGTTAATGATGGTTATTCGGCTTTTGCAAACACACACACATGTATGCACGTGAAGCATATGTGCGTACAATTGTTTGCCGCAAAGTCAACATAAGGCTTTTTCTATATGTCCTTAATTTTCCCCTTGATCTGTTTAAGTCACAACTTGAAGTCAAGTGTGTTTTTGAGCATGACGCACTTCATGTTTTTAATTGAGTGTTTTTTTTTCATTTTTTATATTTCATCGTATGTTGTACAAAGCTCTTTAACGAGAGTAAAGCTAAAGAAAACACAAGTAAATGAATGAAACACTCAGGCAAGCGTTTTGTAACTACACATATATTATATATATATATATATATATATATTTATATATATATATTTATATATATATATATATTTATGTGTGTGTATATATGTATATGTGTATGCCAACCATACTTATGAAGCAAGAACAAAAGCATATAAAGAAAAAGACGATGCGGTAAACATAAACATATGCATAAACCTATGCCTGCCTATGTGTGCTTCAAGTTATGTTGTTTTATTTGCGTTATTCCGTTTGTATGCGTGTGTATACATATATGCAATAGTAAGTTACTTTAGAAGGGATGACAAATTTTAATATACATAAACTGACATATTGCTTAACATCTTATGCTTTCATTAAACACTTATGAGAGAGTGCTCCCGAGGCCGTAAGAGGTTAGCACAGTTTTGTGCCCATGTCGTTAGGCGAACTTTTTCGTTTTTTTTGTTTTTTCTTGTAACGGCTGGCAGTTTATCTTAATGAGTTGCTTTTAAATGTCATTTTGTCAATCTTTCGACACTTAAAAATTATGCTCTTTTTCGTTTAAAAGAAAAAGGAAATGCCCATATATACACATACATATGCACATAAATACAAGTGGTGAGTATATATGTCCGTAATTGCATTTCTAGAACAGCTCTCTAAGCTTGTTTAAAGTTGCTTATTATATTTTCTTTACTTATCTTTTATCCTGAAGAAAAGTCCAAATGTCTTGTCGTTGCTTATGCTATTTTACATATACATTTTATCCTCTTTTTTTTCATGTTAAGCCCATTTCTAGAGAGGCGCACTATAGAAAAAGGAATAAAAAAATATAAAAAATTATTTATTATATAAATTATGATTAGAAGAACAATTCTTTGTTTGTTATGGAATGAAACACAGTATACAGTAAATACATCTATGCGTTGCCTTGCACGGCAAACAAGTTCTTCAAGGAGGAGACGAGATAACGACACACACACACAGTCTTCTATGCTGAATAGAAAGTTATATTCAACTAAACTAAAAATCGACACAAGAACATGCAGTAAATTCGTATTTTTATGCTGAAGATGATGATGATGATGATGATGATGATGTCAGTGATTACTTGTCTAGCAAATGTTTCGCTTGCATATTTCTCGAGCAACGTAAATGCAATATGTAAGGTTTGTGAAACAACACAATACATTAAAGTGCAAAATTGATATAAACAAACAGGAAGTTGAGAAGTTTCTATTCAAAATGGGACTGGCGCGAAGACCGTGAAAGTGAAGTTCTTTGTAAAACGAAGGATGCGTTTATGACGGGTGCGGAAATTATTCGTAAGAGGCGTAGCCTTACTTTTCTTATTTTGAAATTGTGCTTTCTACATGCGGAGATAATGTCATTGAGCTTTACACACCACTATACGTTATCCCGGTGAAGTAAATGCAACGTACTTTTCTTTGGGCTTGCAATAGATCAAGTCCGCATAAGTAGCCGAGTAAACAAGTATCGCAACTATCAAGCCTATGTTCGCTGGTTTAAATCTCAGGTAGCGGTAGCTATAGTGAGTGGCCCACTCGGTAAAGGCATGACTCCTTGCTATTGGGTACACATCTGCCAGACTGTGGCCACTCGCTACGTTTTCCTCTTTTCCCACTTCTTTCTGACCGTCATCGTGTTACGTGTATCGTGGGAATCTCCTAAATAAATGCTCATATTAAAACAAAAACGGCGACTCATTATCAACGATATCAGCTATACAGTTAAATATAAGCGGTGGATTTGGCAGCAGGATTCTTCAAATCAAACAACGAAAGTAATGTCGAAAAAGCACTGAGTAACTCGATAACACTAAAAGGGAAACTGTTACTTTATTTAGAGAAAGGTGAAAATCGTCGAAAATAACTGTTGTTGTTGTTGTTGACACTTCGCATTACTTTATCATTTTCACCGATAGATTTCGCTGATCAAAACACATCGGAGCACCTACAATGGAGACCTTGTTCCATTGCCGGATTAGCTGTGTGATTAGTGTATTATTAGTTACTGTGACCAAATGAAACTATCACAAGGCAACGTGAAGAACAACTACTGATCCAACTGAGTATAACAACGAGCCTAACTAGGAAAATCGCCCACTCTCCGCTTGCCAAATGCGACTAATTCTTATGAACTGTCATTGCAATCGATGACTTACTGTTTATCCCAGCAGGGTTTGGATTCTTTCGATGATATGTGGCCATGAAGTTTGTGCGGATGCATACAACGCCCAGAGAGACTTGCTATATGCCAAACTTTTAGCGCTAACTAAGCTTATCTACCTGCCCGTTTGTCTGTCCGTCTGGTGTTTCCCCACGTATATTATGTTCAATAATTTCTGAGGTATCTTGATGAAACTTGATATACCGACGCACGGACAGACGCAATTGAAAGTGGTACGAATCGAGTCATTAGTTTTTCATTCATTATTTCTTCATTTTAAAAAGGCGTTACCTGCGAAATGGTGTCGTCTTCAATGGTGGGGTGTGGCAGATTTTTCTCTTGAAAGAGAAACCGCTCAGGATTAATTTCTACACTTGATACGCATTATTTGCCAGCGTTTTCTTTACTTTAATCATATGGCTCCCTACTCCGGAGTTTCACAAAAATGGCTTGCGATTTCGGAAGCATAAGAAGTTTGGATTCATTCCTTCAATCCGTATAAAAGCCGTCAATAAAAGCCGGCAAGTCAATAATGCGAAAAGAAAAGCCATCTGTACGCTTTACCTAGAACTCCACAAGTTAATAAGAAACCACTTCCATGTTAACCGTTTCCGAGTAATATACAAAAAGATACGGTTGTAAGAACAATTCATCAATCGTAGTGATCGTAGTGCAATGACAACTGGCAACAATACCACCCGTCTACCTATGCGTCTAAACTCGTTTTTCTTATCTTCTATCGTTATTTTGAGCACCGAGATTTTTCCGTGATGAAAAGTGATTAAATAACGATACCTAAGCATGTGTGCATTAAAAACATTAATATATTGCCCTTCACTCAAATAAAATTTCTTCACAATTGCATTACAGTATCGTATCCTAGATAATTTTTTTGTTTTTGTCTTTTAAGGAACTTTCAATAGAAGCATTTTTTCTATTTTGCTTTTACTAATAACAACATGAAAATGAAAGAAATAATAATAAATGCGAGCAAAAAAAAGAAAAAGAGAAAATGAGTAGACCCCCAACCCAAAGCATAGCATGCCTCCTCCTTCACCCACGAGATTGTGAAAGAATGTGAAAGAAATGAAAAAGTGTTTACTGCCTGCAGTATTAAGCATTGAAAATATAAAGTAAGTATTCAAACTTAACTGAAGGCACTATTCACAAATGAAGTTGCTACGTAGGAAGCACATCAGAAGAATGAAATGAAAATCTGTCTCTCTAGAGAATAGCGAACCAATAGCGTACGCTTTCTTTCTTATTTAAAGCATATAGTGATACAATGTGTACTTACATCTCCAGGCAGTAAGACGTATACGCGGAAAAAAGCAAAAAAGCAAAAAAGCAAAAGAAAAAACAGTTACCAGAATCTAGTTGCATAACCTGAATTTCATAGTTACAGATAGCCGAAGGCTTCATAAAAAAAAGTCATGATAACTTAAATTATTTTCATTACTAGGTTTACAAAAATATTTTCTTTAAATTGAGTTTCTTTTCTTCTTTGCAAAAAGTCGAATAACAAAGAAATTTCGCAAAAGTAAATTTACGAAAACTTAGACAACCTTCTTATTCTCCTTCCCGTTTCACTCGGCAGTGGTTATATGAAGTGAAGAAAATTTATGCTTTTCTTGTAACATTTTTTCCCTCCTTCTTTTTATACTCTACACCACTGGTAGTACAAGGTATATTAAGTTAGTGCGGTCGCATGTAGCACGCAGGAGGGCCTAAGATAGATCCATCGATTCAGACTCACAAACTCAATTGATTTAAGCCCGTCTGTCCGTCTCATGTTTGTCCTTGTAAAATTGTGTTCTGGCTACGGATCGCAATTTTTCGGAAATTTCGATGAAATTTGTTACAGTGGCATCTTTTGACCCAAGGACAGACGCATTTTCAATAGGTTCGGATCAGTCCACTTTTTCGACCACTCTCCATATTACGCCCTATTCGGAAAAGTCGTTATATGATAAAAAATTGTAATTTTTAAAATTTCTCCGCAAAAGTGACTAGGTAGTAGCATTTGAGCGTTCTACATTGGTATGAAAACTTTGGACTGGGTAGTGCAATTTTTGAACCCCTTCATATAATGAAAAGTGAAGTTCATACGACAAAAAGGTATATTAGTAATCTAATGTAAAAAGAAAATTGTGTGTACCCAATTCGGACTATTTCGCAATATTTTTTGGATCCTACTCTAATAAGGATTTTCACGAAAATTGATCCTTCGTAGAGCAGAAAAGTGTACGTGTTAATATGGGGTAATGAAAATTGGGGTAAATAAGAATTGTGTTAGACAATGCGGTGTAGGGTATGTAATTTGTCGGCCTTGCCTAAATATAATGTTCTTACTGGTTTTATATTAACAAAGGATTGGTAGAATATATCAGAGCGCACCTTTCACTTTATAACATTGAGAATTATTCATCCGTCACAAAGGGAAATATAAATATTTTCAATCGGCATAGGGTTCTGCTTGTCCGTCTATTCGTCTTTCCACTTAATGTGATACACGGGTATGTTAAGCTTATGCGATTGTATACGACATCCAGAAAGGCTTAAAAGATGGATAATATAGCGATGGATTCTTAATGATATTCTGCATCCGCTGGTTTTTGTATTATTATTGTTAATCATTTAGATTAACGAAATCAATTCTACTAGCACTAAGCAAAAATGCGCACTAACAAGCAACTAAGGCTATCGTCTCTTTTCCTTCAAAAGAGTAAAGCAATAAAAGAAACGTTGTTTAGTCGAGATATGTACGATTGAGTTTCTTAAATCAGTTCCATTTGTGAACTTTCAACTTATCTCATATATAAATTAATGAAATTTCTTATAAAATTCCTTTGAACTTGAATTAGTTAAAAACAAAAAGAAAAAAAAAAAAGTGAATTTCATATAAAATATATTTAAAGTCATTGCTGTTTAATGTACATCATTATATGTTTGCCTTTGCGTTAGACATAATTGGCACACCGCACAATACAAATACATAAACAAAGAAAAAACAAAAGACAAAAAAAGAAAAAATAAAGAAAAAAACAAAAACAGAAACTGCCATGACTCAGAAGCCGGCACACCAACATTACCAACAACTGCTGTCTTATAGTCATAACGACAACAACAACAAAAACAACAACAACAATAACAACAACAAAACCGACCAAAAAAGAACAAACAATAAGCCAACAAACGAGAAACAAAAAAGAAACCTGTAGAAAAACATTGAAGAACAGTGAAAATAATGCTGAAAGTTCATTGTCTTGTGGCCGCTAAAGAAATATTTGTGTATTTGTTTGTGTTGATTGTCTTTCACTTTAATAGTCACAATAAATGCAAAGGACCGACCAGCCGTTACCCTAATCATTATTGATGAGATACAACAAAAGGTATAACTTATCATATCAAATCTCATAAAGAAGGGAAAAAAGACATTTTCTAGCTAATAGCTCGGAGGCAGGCAGACTTGACTTTGGCATTCACAGTAACTATATATATATATGTCTTATTAAGTGGATTTTAAATCTACAGCAACGTATCTCAACTTAATATAAAAAAATTAAGGGATTTTGTGCAAGAGTATCGCGTCCATCCTATACGGACTTCAATGAAATGAATCCAATGGCATAGGAAAGTTGAGAAGGCATCCTTGATAGTTGATCGTCCATTGAATTGTGCAATTTTCCAAGTCTATATAGCTTCTTCTTTTTCTTTTTCTAATTTATTTCAACACCATTTTAGACAATTTTTTTATTTTTCCCAATGGGAGACAAAAACCCCCGTTATTCTCCCCATATTGCTATAAATAACATTTACTTATTATCATTGCGAACAGATTGTAAATTAAAATGTGTAATTAAAAAAAAAAAAAAATATTGTAATAGTGTAAACCATATTTTCGGACATGAGCAACATAAGATGTGCATTCAAGTCAATATCAGCAGGAGTTAAATAAATGCCTGCAATTGATAACCACAGCATTGATAAGACGCAACGCAATACCTTATTGTTATCATTTCCTTTCCTTTCCTCTACTATGAGCGATCACTCAAGAGATGTTTCCTATACGTTCAACACGCTGACGCTCGAAAGGAAATGAGGAAGCGAAAACAGATAGGGAGTAGTTGCAGTCCAGTGAGTGTGCGCCTAACCGACCCAACTAACATCTCGCACACTAAGGTTTTAATCTATGAAGACTGACTTAATAGTCGCAATAGATAGCTTTGTACAAAAACTCACAAGCCCGAGAAAATGATTCCAAATAATCAGCCTTTATTTAATGAATCCTTTAGTAATCTGTGAATCTCTTATAACACATATTTTCGGCAAAATACCAATAAAAATGTACTAAAGTGAATTTTAGAAAAGTTTATGAGAAGTTTTTACGAAAAATTTGCTTTCGAATTTACTTTCATTCATGAGAGCAGTTCTTTCTTCCAAAATCAAAAACAACAATCAGATGCATTTCACTCAATCATAGCATTATGATTAATCGGTTTATTTCTACAAAATACCTGGAATTTGACTTTCCTTTCTACTAATCTGACTTTCTTCTTTTTCTACTTCTTATGCTTTCAATTGTTACAAATATGCCAACAAAATTAATTTAGCTTGCGGACGCTACTCTATTGAATATAACCCATTAAAATTTAAATTTTAAACCTTATAAATGTATATGTATGTTGTGCATAGACATTCACTTATATACATACATACACATATATATATCTATATATATAATATATACATATATTTATGTATGTGTACACATGCATGTAAATAAAATTTTCGAATAAATTAACGCGTACACACACAAACACACACACACACATGCACACATTTGCAAAGTTGGTTTTGTATCCTTAGCACATGTTAACAATTGTTTATTCTAATTTTTTATTTTTTTTTTCTTCTTGGTTTTGTGTTTCTCCAAACGCCCACATAGAGACTGTATGTAAATGTGTACACTTTAATGCACACAGACGCACACACAGAATTATGCATATATTTAAATAGATATCTCTCGTGTACATAAGTTTTGCAAAAATTATCTTTTGTCTATAATCAAAAGCAAAAACGTTTACCTACCACTACTAAAGTAATGCTACTCTAATGAATGGGAATAGGAAAAGTGGCAACTCCGTTCACAGTTTTCGTTTACCATTTAATATTGAAAATGTGTTATAAGAATCGCGCGAGTCTCCCATTGCAAGGTATACCATATAAGTGTAGCAATAACATTGTGTATTTATGTGTATGTGTATATGTATATGTGTATGTTTTGTTAGTTATTGTTAAGCAGAGCCATTTTTTCTTCCCCCTTCTCTCTGCACCTATGCAAACTGGCTGAGCGTCACCAACCGACTTCTGCATCGAGTGCAGTAAAGTAAAAGTTCCCTTTTTTCTGTTTTTCGTTTTCATGCATTTGCCGCCACCCTCGCACTCGCGATTTTCGGCACTCAAATCGCCGCAAAAATTAGCAAACAGTTTCCTTAAGTAGACATTTCTCTTATTTTTGTATGATATCACGATAATGATATCATTTCGGCAATGTATGTGGTTTAAGCGGAAACTTAGGGTGATATTTTAGTTTGTATGTCTCTTGTATGAGATGTTGCTTTATGCTGAAATTTAATTTATTACACAGTTTTTGATGCGTCATCCGTGCCATTGAATGCTACATACAATAGCAATCTGTAAATTAAATCTCATTCAAAATCTAATTAAATTATATTGTTATTTATACAACAAGAGCGAAGCAAAATACGATTTGATTTTCGGTCTTTTGAACATTTCGGTCCCTTTAGTGGGTAGGCCTTTTTATCAATTTTAAGACATACAGCCCTATGTAAGTCAATGAAGTCCAGTAACACGATTTTAATTAAAGTTTCTCTTATCAAACATTGCTTTTATGGGTTGAGAGTCAAAAAAAAAAAATATGTATATATATATATATATTTTTAAAAAAAAAAAAACTCATCTTAAAAAACAATACAAAACTTTCTTTTTGACTATAAACAAAAAATATATTTAATGTCAAAAAAAACACATCACATCATTGTTGCCGGATCACTTCTTTAGCATCTAATACTGCTTGGCATTGAACAAACCACTTGTTCTCTTCAATCTACACCGATTGTGTCCAGATATATAAAGAGGATATATTTAGTCTTTAGTTCACTAGTAAAGTAAAAAAAATTAAAAAAAATAAAAAAAAAAAATGAATCGGAGCAGAGCACATAACATATATTCTTGATCAAGTAGAGCAACCAAATTAATTTCAATGTCTGCCAATGTCTGCCCTCGGATCCGCCTATATTCTACATCTCTCTTTCTTTAACTATTCTGAAAATGTTCGACCCGATCTTCATTCTTCGCTTTCACATTCTTTAGCTTAAACGGTAAGATTACTTTGTGTTTGCATTCATTCTAAATGAATCATTTTTCTACCATCATATAAGGAGACGTATATGAAGAGATCCATTAATATGAAGATTCATGAAGTTGTCTAGTTTCGACGAAGCACACTCGCAAAACCTACCATATCTTCATGCTAAGAGGGCTGTTAAAGTTAGTCTTTGCGACATGCATGATACTTCCGAAAATTATTAGATAGACAATTAGTCCGTGTAGACAGACCTTTCTTTGTCTCTGAATGCCTAAGAATGTCACTACATGTATAAGGTCTGTTAATAGGTGAAGCTTTCGTTATGACTGGCTTGCAATGGATTGTAACTAACTGATATGTACATGCCGAAAACACTAATATCTATTTTCTGGCCGTACGTCATGAAGTTAGAACCAGTCATTTGCTCACATAACATAAAGCATTGATGATTCTCGGAGACGTTACTAAGGCCCATATAAATTTCTGAATCATTAAGTGAACTGGTCTGCTTACCACGTCACGACGCCCTTTCCCGTGCGGGGCATGAGTAACTTAACACACATGTGCCCAACTTACATACGTTCACAGCTAAAGAAATTGTTTTAAGGAAAGCAAAAGTACTCTGGCGGTGCGGACTGCGGTCTTAAGCTAAGCCTGTCTACATATAATACCTTCTGTTTGTAAAATGGATATCCAAGATATAATCTAAAGCGAATACAATTCTATTATTTGTTCACATTCATGTACCAAATTCGACAATTGCGATAATAAATGGTTTTAATTTCGTTACATAAACGCTGAGGGCGCACACAAACCAAGAAAAGGAATTCAAAAGAAATTACTGTCATTGACATGGAAAATAAGCAGCGAACATTGGCAACTTCTTGAATAAAAAAACAGTTAAAAACAATTTAAAATGAATGAGGCGAGCAAGGCCGACAAATGTTACAGTACTTTGCGACGACTTTTTCAAAATGCGGCCTTCTATTGGGAGGAAGCGGAAAATTGTTTCCATCTAATCCGCTCTCAACTGGGTTCTGTCGTAGCCGAGATGAAATTCGGAAACGGGCCGAAAGGACAGATGCATTCAAACTTAATGTATTCCATGGGATACGCTTGTAGGATATAAAAATGGGTCGGTTGAGCAACATGCGCACATCCACAAAAGTTAACTTGCAGTTGAACGCAAAATACATTGACAAACATCATACAAACATACGGGCAGACAGCCTTAAACCGACCTTGGAATTGATTGTGAATCGGTTTGTGCAATAAAAGATGATATCGATACTGCAAGTGCTGTGGGGTATAATAACCAAAAAAAAAAAAAATTGTAATTGTATGTCCCATTAAAGATAATGTCTTTACAGAGCTTAGTTACAGTTCGATATTAAAAATGCCTTCGTCTCTGTACTCTATAAGCAAAAAGCAACATACTACAGTTGTAAAGAACGAATTTCCAATTTATTTGAATTTTTTCTAATTATAGCCATACAATCTGTGAAGTTGGAAATCATTGAACGGAATTTAAAGTTCAGTATAGTCATGTGTCGAAATCAAACGCGACTTTGTTTACGGACAAATGGCTATGTTCTTCACGGCTGCCAAAGTTATGACGCATCCGATACACAGTTGGCTTAATGTAGTGTAGTAATAATTTCGTTTATTATGCTGTTTTCTAGTGCGTATGTGAAGAAGGAAAACTAACCGCTACAATTACCCAAGAGCTATGTTCACACACATAACACAGTTCAAAAGTTTAACGTTTAACGTGAAAATATAAAAAATTTTTTATTTTTGTATATATTTAAATTATTGGTAAGGTTATAAACCGATTTAACCCAAGGTTTCCCCATTAGCAAAAAAACAAAAAAAAAATAAATAAATAAATAAAAAGAATTCCCATCAAATTTTTGCTTTTTTAAATATTCTTGTGTTTCTTGAGAATATAGTGGCGACGCATTCCCATTGCTAATAATCATTCTTAGTCGGAATCACTTTAGAGAAACCGAGAAATATTTCCCAGAGTATCTCAACTTTTGATCTGTGCTGTACTATACAATAATTACAACCATTGTAGGAAGAATTGCAGGTGAGCCGAGACAAACCTGAAATTCTTAGGGTCAACATTTTAATTCCTTACACCACGTGTGTGTTACAAGCGCATATTAAGTTCGCACGAATGTATGCAACACTCAGAGGGATTTGAAGCCCTTTAAGCTTGTCGGTTCGTCCGTCCGTCTTGTGTTTATTATCTATATTAGATGGGTTAAATACATCATTATAGCGGAAAAGAAAGTCGCTTTAACTTTCTCCGTCCATCTGTCAGTCGGATTTGAAGCGCTTTAAGCTTGTCGATTCGTCCGTCCAGTTTGTCTTCATTATTTATATTAGATGGGTCGAACACATCATCATAGCGGAAAAGAAAGTTATTTTAAGTCTGTGCGGCCATCCGTCAGTCTTGTTTTCTTGTGTTCGTTCTGTGAGTTGCACTTTTTGAGTTATTTTGTTGAAATTTGTTATATTGTTACGTTTTGGGCCAAGGACGACGATCACTATTGAAAATGGCCCGAATCGGATTACTTGTTCCACTTCCTCCCATCTAACAACTCATCTAGAAAAGTCTTTACGTGAATAAGTGGCGTAGAGTGCTGCAGTCGTTTTGCTTGCTTTAATCTAGCGGAGCTCCCTAAGTAAGGAATTTGGTACCCCTGAGTTCGTTGCAAAAACACAATCGAAGGGCCAACTAAACCTCTATTATAAGCTGAAAGTCATAGTGGCAACAGCTATGTACATAAACATAAACCGCACCATGAACTCAAACTTTTGCATTCAACCGCAATAGGGCCAATACATGAAAAAAACAAAAAAGAATAATGGCTTAATGCTGTTGCTGTGTGTAACGGTGATTATTATTTTTTGAAATACAACAGTTGAGTGTCTGATTACATCGGAAAACATACACACACACACACACACATACATACATACACATAATATATATGCAGGTACAGGTGACGCCAAAATGTGATGACAGTCGAAACCTTTAAAAGAGTAGAAAACATTTTTATTTTTATATTACTTTCAGTTCAACTTTGTTCGTGCAAAAAATTGTTTTTTTTTTTTATTGCATTAGTTTTACATAAAGAGGAAAAGAAAAAAAAAAACAAGCTACGTTTGAAGGCATGCGTGCTAAAAGTATTGCTGCTTACTTGTCTAATTCATTTTGACGGCAAGTAACAGGAACTTTTGACGTCATGTAGGCGCGTCATCAAGACGCCTGAGAATATGCCTGCTTTTTTTTTTGTGGGTTACACCAATACAGGATGAGGTTATAATAAATTTTCTAAGCCATTTGGTGCTGCAACTACAAAAAAAACAACACCTAATAGCGGTAAACTATAGAGATATTGAAAACGAGTGGAAAAAGTAAAATCGCTCAAACCAAAAAAAAAAAAAAAATATTCATCTTGGAATTTGCCCAAGACATTTTAAGCATATATACCAGAATAGATTTGGCAAAAAGGAAATTTCGAAAAATTTTATGCTGCACTTTCTCGTCCCATCTTTGCCACTTGTCGCTTGCAATTGATGCTCCATCGAAAACAACCAAAACATTAAAAAAAAAAAAAATATCGTAATTGCTTTTTTGCCAACCTAATATAGGATAATAAATTTTTGTTGATAGCAGATATATATACATAAGTTCGTTGGCTTTTATATGGGTCTGGCAAGCATCTTCTCTATGCCCTAAATTCTTAATGGTAACAAGTGGTAGGCCAAACCATGCAAAGAGTTCCATAGGTATATGTGCATGTAGATAGATATACGTACACGCAAGATATTGAAAAGTCACCGATGCGTATATGCACATGTGGACAGAAAAATAGATGCTAGGTGCATTTTTCAGTCGTGCACCTAGAAATTGCAAAAGGTAGGAACCCACAACGTTTTTACCCACTTCGGAGAAAATATAAGGAGATGGTATTTTTTTCAAATACCCGTTGGATTACTAATAGCAGTTTCTTTTTTTTGGTTTAAGCAATTTCTAGAATGGGAAAATTTATTGCATAAAGAATTTGCATCAAATGTTGGCAAAAAACAAAAAATGAGTTGAAACGAATTAAAAATCTGATAAAAGCGTTACAGCACAAAGCAGTCAATGAGTCTCGCGAGGTAGTCATGACACGACTCCTCGTTGAGGAAGGAAGACATCAAAGACATCAAAATCGAAGAGCTTGTACTTGTCAACGGTCGATTGACTCAAACAGGTCTTGTAGTCGGAGTGTTATTGCTACTGCAAAAGGATCAATACAAACAATGCCGTGTTAGAGTGTGAAAAGAAATCCTCTGAGAGACTGATAATGATCTCAAATGTGCAATTACTAGCGATGAAACATGGATTTATGCTTGTGACCCGGAAACGGCTCCACAATCTAGTTAATATCGCACTACAAGGGGAATTAGAAAAAAGATCGCTAATAAGAAGATCGCGGACGTGAATGCTATAATGTTCATATTCATGGTGATGCAAAACGACATGAATGTTACAACATTCAAATTTTGAAGCCAATTGTTTCTCATTTATTTTATATGGACCTGGGGTTTTTAATTTTTCTAATGGTCGAACTATTGACTCTTTAGATTTTCCATATCACTTCAATTTTTCCTCTGTGCATTTACATACTTACAGAAAGCACCTTTAACTTCATATAATTCTGTATACTGGGGAGAGAGCAGTTTCTCTAGTTGTCTCTTTTTCTATGAATGCTATAGCATTCACGTTATACGAGTTGAAAAATTTGATCCATATTGTCTTGAATGCTATAGCATTCGTGGCATATATCGATTACAATATTCAATCAGATTTCGGAAATCACAACTAAGCTTACAATGAATTGATTGCCATTTATTTGCATTTCTTTGAAATTTTTAATGTACGCGAATGTGTTAAGAAAAAAGTTGCTATTATTAGCCCACCATCGCCCATGTCTCCAACATTACGTCAGCTATTCGCAATAGTGACGCCAATCTACAAAAATATGCCCATCAATATCAGTAGTACATGGAGCAGTGAAAATTAATTCCGGGAATCCTACGTGAACTAGTTATTTTCCTTTAGTACCTCTTTTGTGTGGACGGGGAAATAGGTGCGTCCTGTTTAAAGTTATGCAAAAGTAAAGTGTTTTGTAATAATTTGATTGTAAAAGCGAATCGTATTTGTTGAGAAGGAAATGCAATATGAATTAAATTGGACCTCGCACCTCTTGTCGTACATTAAGTTATCATATAGTTATTATATATATTATATGTATATTAAGTTTGTGTGAATGTATGCAACAGGTAGATGGATTTGAGATGGCGCCAACTTTTATTATTCTGATTGACTCAGAGGCCCTTTCTGAATCCCTTTAAGCTTGTCTGTTCATCTGCCCGTCTTGTTTTTCTAATAATATCAAATAGATCGAGCGCACAATTGCAGCAAAAAAGAAACTCGCTTTAAGCTTGTCTGTCCGTCTGTCTGTCTTGCTTTTTAAATAATATCAGATGAATCAAGCACATCATTGCAACAAAAGAGAAGAAAGACGGTTAGTCAATCAGCCCGCAATGATGGAAACAATAATTGATTGGTATTGAAAAGTATTGCTACATCCTTCCGTAATCATATATTTCTCAATGGTGCTGTTAAAGATTAGCAATATCATAAAAATGACTTAATGTGAGTATAATGGATTCCATGAGCCACGCAATACCGAAAGCCATTTTCTCAATTAATGACCGTTTAAACTTTGTAAATTTTTATATAATTGCTGAACGAATTAAGTTACCGGTGGTATGGATGATAATTCTGATTATTAAACATTACATAAACAAACAATTTAGAAAAGTTATATAAATTTAAATTGGAAAGATTATCTAATTGCAATGAAACGGGCCGTGAAATATGCCAAATGTCAAAGGCCTTTGACTTGTATTTGCTTAGTCAATGTTATTTATGGTTTTATGTCTCTCACTATGGACATGTAAATACACATGCACATACACTCGCACATATATATATATACATATATATATATATATATATATATAT
>CCAG010004840.1:0-43809 GCA_001077435.1 Glossina morsitans morsitans | reverse complement strand
GACGACGACGACGACGACGACGGCGACAACGACGATACATGCATGCATGAGTATTTCAATAAAATAATAATAAAAATAGGAATGCTTTTGCAATTCTTATGATTCATCAGTTACTAATTCTACGTACGAATACGAACTCTATACATATATATAACTAGTTATTTCAGAAATTCTACATGTAATGACTATAAACAGCAGCTGACAGTTGACTTGTCAATAAAATATTTTATACTTGTTAACTTGAATCCGATGATAGAAAGAGTAGAAGCATAAATAAAATACTCTCGCTATCGTTAAGCGTGGATTGTGAATAATAAGGAGAAACTGTAGGCACGGAACACACACATAAAACCAGTAAACGAAGAACAGTAAAAATAAGAAGAGATAAAGTGAAAATGAAAAAAATCAAGAAATTTTGTTCATTTTATAGCGAATCTGAAACACCCATTTTCGGAGGCGCCATTTTTTTTTTTTTTTTTTTTTTTTTTTTAAATATGATCAATTATTCAGAAGAAGAACACATGCGCTCAATTTCAGTCTTTGATTTCATTGTTAGTGTTCGAGATTCGAAAACAAAGTACGGATGGATGGCAAGACAGATGGACATGGCTAGAACAACGCATAACCCAGCGCCGAGAATCTTCATACTCTACCAAGACCCAGAGGCTTATTATTCAAATGCGCGTGTTCTTATGTCCCACTCTTTGTTTTTGCCTTAGGTTAGGTCAACTAGCTAAGATAACACGGCTAGCAAGTCGGCATATGGGGACTGAATTCTCGAGGCGCTAAGCCATATTTTAATTACGATTGACGTGTAAGCGTAGCTACAGCGAGTGCGCTTGGTCAGGAAAGGCATCACATTTCCCGATCCGACACAATCAACTTCCAGTCCGCTGCTGCTCCCTATCTGCTTCTCTCAATTTTTCTCTGGATATCGCTGTGTTACTACACGTATACGGAACATATCCTCAGTGATTGGCCCAACATAAATAAACAAAAGTGCGATAAAGCGGCATTTACTAAATTATTAATAAAAGTATTTCTTGTTGTCGTAATCTCTAGAGGAGGGCTTACACTGTTTGCCACATTCTTAAAGAAATGTGCTCTTAGCACATAGATAAGAACATAAGGAATTCTCGGTTTTTTTTTTTTTTTTTTTTTTTTTTTAATTTTAATTTTTTAACGGTTCTGAGTGATTCATAATCAATTAAAAGTGTTTTCTGACTGATCGAACAAATTTTCTCAGAATCAGATTTAGGACGAAGTTTTGGTTTTGAGCTATTGTGACCAAATCGAATCACACGTTAATATCTAATGGCCAGAAACAGATCAACATATGACATGGTTAGTAAACTAGTTAGCTATAAAAAAACTTTTAAATTTTGACTTTTGCTTTATTTTTATTTGCAACAACGTTTCAGTTAATGCTCTGTTTCTCAGTCGATATCTGCTAATACACTTTGACTTTTGTAAGCGCTTGCTATTGTTTTTGGAAAAGGTTTGAAATGAATTGGAATGAAAGGACAGGCAATAGACGCTAATAGACTCGAAATCTCACGCTTATCAATGTCATATGTTTGCGTTTCGACGGCTATAATAAATTCAATATACCTTCAATTAGAAAAGTGTACAGTGTACAGCGCTATGAAATTTTTTTCATTAGCTTCAGTTTAGATGACGTCTTCTCTTTGCATCGCACACTATGCTTGGATAATTTTTTTCTCAGTTGAGTCACTAATTCCATTCTCACATCGTTCAAGTTATGTTATGACTCTGACGCAATTCGAAAACAGATAAGGGAAACAAGCTAAAAATGTTTAAAAACACAAAAAAGCAAACGGTTTGAATTTAAATTTTTTTCTTTTTGACTTTTTTTGTTGTTGTATAATCACCATGAGAATTTTGCGGTATGCTAATTTCATCGTTCTGCAAGCATTGTTCAAAGCAGCTTTATGTAGATTAACGTATGCTAAACACATTAACTGAACAGAAAAGAATTTTTAATGTTTTTCTCGCTCTCTGCGAAATATGTTATCAAGGCAGGGAAGAACGGAAAGAAATAATTGACCAAAATGCTTCCTTCTTTAAATTAAATTGATCAACTGGTCTTCTTTCTTCTTTCTTTGGTCAAAAGTGGATTGCAACGACTCAAATCAAACAAGCTCTAAAAATGTCGAAAGCTAACAAAGAATAGCGCTGTACATATATATCTATTCAATATGTCTGACATTGATTATTAAATTGTCACAAAATGTTTAGCACAATTGTATTATATAACAAGAGGCTGAGTCATCACAATGATCAAAATTAATTAAAAATTTCTAATTAAAAATTCAAAGGTTATTCGCTGCTACTGCTACTACTAGCACTAGTACTACCACTATTACTACTACTACTACTACTACCGTTGCTACTACTGCTACGACTGCTACTATTGCTACCGCTACTATTTTCACCACTATCACTTGTTGAGCTACGGTAGTTATTCTTGCACTATACTGGTGTCGGCATTGTTAGGTTTTTGCTGTCACTCAGGGCATGTCACTTATTTGGATTAGAAAGAAGTATTGGTAAAGAGCGATAGAAGAAGGGAGTAGGATTGGCGAACGTTCGATGTGAAAGTGGAAACATCATGCACGATGGGGAAGGCTATTGCTGGTAGGTTTTTCCACCTGCTACACTTAGCATAAATGCATGCTTTCATTCCCATTACGAGTTGGATTAAGTGTACAAAGCTAACATGATCTTCTAATTCGTACTAATCCTATTTGTTTGTCCTTCCGCCCATCATACAGATTTCCAAATTGTTCGCGTAATCATATTATCTCCTTGAATATATAAACAGACAAACAAACAAAATCTGATGTATTTATGTCTTCTCTAAAAATCTTGTGTTTATGAATGAATTGAATAACTTGTGTCTACAGTTTGTTACTTAGTTTAGTGTTACTAAGGTGTGAATAAAGTATAACACACATTAAGGAGAAGGCAAACAAAGATATTATCAAGAACAACGGCAGACGTGTTAAATACATTATTTATTTATATTATATTATAATGAGACACATAGAAACAATTATATATATATATATACAACTTGCAGAATCTATTAGTGTTGAATATATTTTCTTAAAGTATTTAAACAAATCTGTTAATGAAACTCAAAAACATATGCTCAGTGGCACGGAAGCAAAGCAATTGTCTATGTCTTTCAACAAACACTTTCACGTTCAGCCTAATTCGTTTGAGTTATTGTCATCTATTTTCGTAATTATCATCCGTAGATAGCATAGGAATATATAGACTAATCCCGGCATATTGATTCTAAAGAAAAAAGGTAAACATACATCAATTGACGAAGCTCTCGAGTTTTAGAATCAGTTCACTTGTCTATCGATAGCAAAAATTCAAATACAAACTTGAAATTTGGTTAAAATTTTAAGTCATAACTTAGGTAGAATTACTTCAATTCTATATAACTTTGGAGATGATGCCAAGTTTGCATCATAGCAATAACAGCAATCATGCCAATCGTTGATTTGTTTGCATATTTCATGAAAGTGAAGCCAAGTTCAAAAGTCGATTCTGTATAAATCGTACAGCGTTTTTGCCGCAGTTTTTATCCGAATTTTATATAGAGTGCGACGAAAAAACACCACTTTTGTTATTTAAGCCCCGGGACCGGCTTACTGTTCTCGTTATCGAGCTTTCCTACGATACGATCGCATTTTGGGTTGATGGTACTCGATCGCATTCATATCGAGCTTGGCTTCTCGTTCGTCGTGTGTATGACGGTATATTTGTGCCATTATCGGGGTGTGTATAACAAAATAATGCAATAAAGAGGAAGAAAAGCATGCATAAAATTTGAAATAAAAACTGAGATTTTTAAAAGAACGTTTATAATAAATAGAATGAATAGAAACTGAAGTAAATAGAATGAAGATATAGAACTGAAGTATACTTAAAAATTCAATTTCAATTTCGAGCAGAGACTTAACTTCGCGCAGCAGATTCAATGGATTCCTTTATATTATGCCGATTGCTGCCCACAAGTCTGCGTCGAAAAGCAACCACGGATGAAAATCAAGTGTGACCATAAGTAAAGAGGTCTTGGTATATTCGTATCATTAATGTAATGTTTTCTTAATACAGTCTCACTGTGCGGCGTTCCTTATGTTCCCATTGACTGATCCCGGGCTCAAAGAGGAAAGAGTGTTGGCTATGCTCAGATCCGAGTCTTTTAACGATTTTTGAGGGTTTTCAGTGCCGCTTCCGTTAATCTCTGCTCTATATGGGTGACACGGACTTCTTCACAAGGCCCACTTTCATTTTCACCTTTCAACATTTTATTTTGGGCTAATTTTTGGTCTGCGCGGTATTTTTAGTCTTCACAGGCCTGTAAACAAAAAACTAAAAAATCACATGAATACATATAACCTTACCTGTCTTGCACCGTCTGAAATCTTTGACATGAGGTGAGAAGGCGTTCAATTTTTTTGCAAGTTCTCGTCGAAGCTTGTTTGTTTCCTGCCTCACTTGTATACAATATGCGGTTTGATGATGATTTTATGTGTTTTTTTCTCTTCAACCTAAAGTTCGATAGCTACTTCGCCTTCGAGCTCTCGAGCTTTCGAGCAAACACTCATACGCTACTGAGTAGCATCACCTCAAACTCAAACATCAACGCAAATAACTCCCTAACTCATGAAAACTGTTTCCGTAGCGAATACAGGTTTTTTACTTGTGACAGGCGCCAGTTGCCAATCTATTAGGAAATTTGCGGAACAGATGATATATGGTTTTCTTGCGTTCATTGCGGAAAATTTGGTATTAGCATAATTTAAGCTTTGGCGTCGCCATAAACCTATGCATTTTCCGATGAAAAGACAAGTGACATGTCACGTATTTTGCAAAAATTTGTGCTCAACTTTGACATCCAAGGACGCAGTATATAGTTCTTTTGTGCAGAGCGAAAGTAACGGACGGAATTGAAAACAAGTTGAAACTCACGCAAAATAAAGTAACTTTTCATAAATAAAATAAAGCGAAACATAAATTCTCTAGACCCAACTTGCTGCTGGTACACTGTACATATGCACAGTGCACAGGTACACAGGTAGAGGTGCAACTTGAATATTACATAAATTACTGTCTGCCCCTTTGATTTGCTATTTCTTCTTTGCGCGTACAATTTTTTAAAAACCGGTTAATTTTGATTTCGTTATCACATTCATTCGGGTTAGATTACTGTACATACTTTGTATATGTATGCCTGTATGTATTGAAACAAACAAATAGATTCATAATAATATAATAAATAATAATAAGTGCCAATATACAAACAAGTAAAACGTATACAACATTTTTTGTTAACCAGTTTCTTGTTATTTAAGCTTAAAATAGAGAATTTTAGCAGATGTTGTTTATATTATAAATGAATTCTTATGCACGAAACAAGTAAAATAAAACAAATGAAATTCATACCTAATATACGTTAGATGGGTTAGAGTCCACTAGATAAGATATGTGTCATATTTCCTCAAGACATGGATTACCAAGCGGACTGGACGCGGAAAACTGTCATCCGAGAGTGAGGAATGGCGATATAGTCATTCAGGTTACTAGACGTCCGTCGGAAATCGATGATATATCCATCCGTAATCTCAGTCCGGTATCATCCAGCATCTTCGATCACCTGTTTACAGTAATGCTGTTCTTAGCTTAAAATTGCTTAGCATCGCGAAAACGTCGTCGAAACTGTAAGAGAAGTTCGCATGCCATTCAAATGCAATGAGCTGCCATTTAGGCGAGTAGACAAGATTCACATCTAGAAAGTCAGTGTTCGCGAGTTTCAATCACAATATGATTTGACTACACTTGAGTCGTACCTATAGTGAGCAGTTCAGTCGGTAAAAGCATAACACTTACCGAGTGGCTGCGGCCACTCCCTGTCTCCCTTTCTCTTTCCTCAATTCTTTGTAGCCATCAGTCCTACAGGATATTTCTCTTGAGAAATTGTTTATAATAAAACAAAAAAAACAAAATATATACGCAATGCCACTGTACCACCACTAACCAGTGCGGACCCAGAGGAATTGGCGTATGTTTTGTCAACATTTTCAGCGTGCAATTTTTCGAATATAATTATGAAATGCCGCAGGCTTCACGTCAAACTACAAACAGGGGTGTGCGTAAATATATCTATCCGAAGCATTCGACATGATGTCGCTTAGAAGCAGAATAAGAAGAAGTGGAAGTACGCAACGACCTATTTAGTATATTTCCATTTCCAGTATTTGCAAATGCGAATGTTAATGTAATTACGCTTGGTAGCAATAATCCGCAATATGTTAAGTACGTGGATATCATACAAAAAACAACAAAAAAAAAAAAGATATGTTTATTCGTGAAACTGCGAGAATGCAAATTGTGGTTAATTAACTAAAAAATGAATAATTATTTAAAAGGTTTCCCACAAACATTAAATTTAAAAGCGCTTTTGAATGCTCATTAAAAAAAGAGAAAGAAAAAAATTTGTACTGGAAATAAAACTCGGAAAGATGTTATGTTCAGCTTAAACACAATCTTTTTTTTATGTCCTCGAAGGGCTTTTGAGAGCTTAAGCATCATATTTAAGCTATAACGGAGCCATTGAATTTATGACTACACTGCTCTCAATACAGTTATTGCCCCGTAACATGTTAAATATTAAACATATGAACATAACATAAGTGAAAGTTCGTAAGCACTTTGTTTAATAAACCGAAAATTATCACTAACATGAATGCATTAAAACTTCAAATGTTCGGCAGGGTCGTCTCTTTTAAACACTCTACGCCGTTTCTCGATCTTTTTCTCCCATAAATTACTAAAAACTGTATCTCGTTGAGCCAAAAAAAAAAAAAAAAAAAACTGCTTTCCCTAAGAAGCTTAATAGGAAGAGACGTGCTACATGTTGCAACTATTCCACTACTCTACCACTTGACTCTAGAACGACTAAAGAACTAACATAAACTCTATCTGTTAATTTTTTACGTCTCTTGTGGCTTATCATACTTTGCAGAGGGCTTTGCGCACGCTCTCGCCCTTTTTTTAATCGAAAGAACAATTTGTTAACGATTTGTTTTTTTTTTTTTTATAAATTCGATATAAAGTCACGAATTCAACACGAAACGTCTGCGATGTTGATTGTAATGACCAGAAGGATTCGTAGGAAGGACATGAAACGCAGGGAAGTTCATAATTTTTATTGAAACTGAATCCTTTTGTTCTCTATCCTCTTACTTTCGTACGGCCTTTCTTCCTCTTCTTCGTACTTCTACTCTCCCCAGGAATGGAAAAGTTTACACAGGGAAGGACGAGAGGTAGAAAACGAGAGAAGCGGAAAAAGATACGGACAGCAGTCAAATGCCGCCCTATAAACACGAGGATATTTTTACTTATAGTGCCGGGTATATGACAAGATTTTACAAGAAAAATCTCTCTGTTGATAAGCATGGGAAAATAACTTAAAGCAAAAGGAATTAAAAAGAAATTCGGAAGCGATAAAACGCTTCACACGTTTAAGGTTGAAGTTAAGCAAAGCCCCATGTAACTTATATTACGGAATTGATCCATTAACGGGTAAAGTTATATCCAAAACAAGTAGAAATGCTATAGCTGCGAAGTTTGTGGAATTTCAAATATCAACGAAAGAAATAAATTTTGCTACAACTGATGTAGAACGAAATCTTGGAAACTCCAGCACAAACGATGCGATGCAAGCAGAGAGTGTTTGCAGACGCAAGTAAACAGTGCCAGATTCATCGTTTGTGCTGGAGTTTTCGCTAACTGGCCTTCGTCAGTTGTAGCTACATCTTCCGCTGATATTATATTATTTGCTCTCTCGCTTTCATGTTTTCTTCATCTGAATCCTTGAATGTCGCTTAAGTGACTTTTGACACGCCTTTTTTTAAAGACTCTTGTAACGTTCCCCGCGAAATCAAATAGAGCGGTAGCAAACGCGAAAAGTACTTAACTTATATCAAGGTTTTGTCCATAATTCTATTAAAAAAAAAACCGTAAATAAGTAAATAAGTAAATGGTAAGTGTCACATACATACGTGTGAATAACAACTACATATATATAGTGCATGAGGTCACTCACATCTGTCAGAGGAACTATTAAATATATTGAACACTGACATGGGACAACTTTGTGTTAGCTCGTCAACGAAATTTTTCTAGGGAGTAGAAGAGTAGCAGATAGGAATTCCGTTCATTTATTTTTCTTTATTTTCAGGGAAAAGTTCGAAAAATAGATTCGCATGGTGGGTTAGGATTACAAAAAGTCAAACTTACCCCTAACGAAAAATCGAAAATTCCCTTTTTCTTTAAATCGTTTTGCTTTTCAGTCTTTTAAGGCGTTTAAAAACCATTCCTCTCCTAATGAACTCTGAATGCAATGTGAACCCTGAATGAATGTTTGAGAAAGAGTTACGTTTGCGTTGAGTATTTCCAACTGGAACGAAGGAACGACAAGCTTGCAAGTCATGCAAGTCATACATATCCACAGCTTAAATCTAAATATGGTTTAATGTTAGTCATGTTTACGGAAAGCATTGAGAATAGCTTTGCGTGATAGACTAAAGTAAGGAACGCGTTAATGTTTTCGTTTGTGGCTGTCACACAATGATAAATATTCAGTGCATTTATTTATTGATTTCCTCTCATATATGCTCGACTTGACTTAGTTAGACGTGTGCTTTAAAGAATAATGATTTTTCTGACGGGGGGCAATAAATAAAAAATTGCAAACAGAGATGCACCGATCGCGATAACCGATAATTAAATTTGTCCTTATAAATGCGAATGTGTGACTTGTGTGTGACTTTACAGTTTTCTGTTCTGTTTCACCATCTATCTGATTGCAATCGTCTGGCACGGAAGTATTAATTACGTAATAAGTCAATTCGTAATTGAAATGAAAATTAATTAATTGTATCTTCTTCTTTTTTTTTTTTTTTTTTTTTTTTTTGAAGTGCGCATCGCATCATTTTTCTATATGTGTGTATTATTTTAGCAAGAGAAGTACGATTGCCTAGGGAATTTAAATAGGTATGTAAGCGAACACTTACAGCATCGGCTACTAGCACATATTCGTAATTTGTAATTTCGGCAGGAAAACATGCTCGTTTGTGTCAACAATGAAAAACAAAACTGAATTTTAAATTAAAGTTTCCTTCCTTTCTTTTTGTTTTTTTTTTTTTTTTTGTCCCAATTCTTGAGCATGTCTGAGTGAGCACTTGCCTTTAGTTCTTGATTTCATTTCTTTTCCTTCCAATTTTAATATGATTTGCATGAAAGAAAGAGAAGAAGAAGAAGAAGAAGAATCTTGTTTTTTTTTATTTTTTATTTTATTTTTCATATTTAAACATCGTGTCAGCATCAACTTTTGCATATTTATGCTTCACTTCAACAACTGTCCTCATCATCAGGATAGTTTACAAAAGATGAAGTTGATGAGATAACTCCGCTTCATAAAGTTTTACATGAATAAATCAAAATTATGCGAAACTATTCTCGCTTGAATTTTTCAGTTTAACTATAATTTCAAATAATAGTCGTTATCGTAATTTACAACAAATATTAAATATTTGTAGGGCAAGTAGATAATCATAACTAAATATATTTTTAATTGGCCAGAGCACTGACCACTTGTCCGCGCTACGCAACTTATGAGTGCAATTTATAGTTTAATTAGACTACCAAATGGCCGAGTAGGAAGGGCTTTTGCAAATTTTTGAGGTTAAGTTGGAAAATTGTCAGCTACTCATTTAGTTAACACTGCATTCATGGCCCACCTCAGTTCGACGTCTTTCCGAAGTTCAGCGAAATTAAATCGATATCTTTACATGTTTTCAAAATCATTTTTTCTAAGACACGCCCATTTTTGCTATTTTGAGGCATATGGAATGTTGTATTTCTAGTCCTACGAAAATCCGTCAGTTTGACGGCGCAACTTTTATTAATCGTTACCTTGAAATTTGCCAGGAAATCGATGTTAGGCAACTGACACGATCTGCTCACAAACGTGCCCACAATGCAAGTACCCTCCGATAATATTTTCAAAATTTACCCGCCGAAATTGACGGGTTTTCAGGCGTAACTTTTGTAAATCGTTACCTTGAAATTTGCCAAAAGCATTCCTTGATCGATTAGGAAATCGATGTTAGGCAATTATCACGATCTGCTCAGAGACACGTCCACAAAGCAAAAGAAACTAAAGTAACCTCCGATAATATTTTCAAAATTTAACCGCCGAAATTGACGGGAATTCTTTGGTAAATTTGGTATTAAATGAAGCTATGTAAGAGATAACCATGCCACTGAGATTAAACAGACTCGTGAAGCAACCCACATACAAAAAGTTCAATAATGTATTATGAGTGAGCAAACATAGAACGGAAAATTTCATTCAACACTTAACCCATCAAAGCCTTGCATATGCAAACCAAAAATGGGTTCATTTGATTCACAATTCCCGAGACATCGCCACAGTTTCGAAATTGAAGATATGAAGTTGGATTTTTGTTATTGAGAAGCCAACCTTAAATAATGGTTGTGGTCTGTTCGCATACACGATAAATAACAAGCAGAAAGAACTGCGCAAAAGACTAACAATTTTTTTCAATTTTCGTCTGCAACTTTCGATCCTGCGACGATATCTACACAAGCCTTCTATTCGGACACTTTGGTAGAAATAACATGCGATACCGATAACTTATGCATATACTTGACCAGGTAGGAAAAAATTCATTATAGATAGTTTTTCAAAGTTCTTTTATATATGAATAAAAGTCACCAAAACATTTTGAAACTTCAAATGCCGCATAACTTTTTCTTTTGGAGCTGAAGACTTGAAAAAGATTACATTGACCCACGCGATTGTTCTAGTGCTAAGCGAACGCCACATAGGACCGCGGCTGCTAAGGCAGTGCTCGTAGAGCGTTACGGTAGAGCGTACTTGTTCGGAGCTAGACTCACTACTGCTTACTCGTTGATTGTATAATTACGGCCTTTCCCTCTGATCATCGCCATCTGCCGTCTTAAGCAGGCGCTAAGCATCACCATTCATAACTCCATTATTATTAATGGAAGTCCTTATGGTCCATTATTTAACGAGCAAATGTCTTAAATCCGATCCTTTTTCATAACAACGACGATATTTTTAATTAATCCTTCAATGCTTTATGTCACAAACTTTATCATACAGTTTTGATCAGCATAAGAGTTTAATATTATCTAGTCACGACTGGCTGTCCGTCCTCTGTTGCCAGATATCAAACACTCACGGCCGCAAATATTGGCATAGAATGCTAAATCTTGCTATGCACGCTCTTAGCTGGCGGTCACAAGTTAAGCTTGCTTGATGTGGGCGGTATGCCTTATCCAGCCGTGCCAGAATGGGCAAAAGGTTTGCGCTTACTTACTTACTTGAAAGAGACATTTATCTACCTTTGATAATACTTTGCAGTTTCTTTGTGTCGGTTTCAAACACTAGGTTTTTTTTTTAATCTTCTTGTGATGAAACTCCAACAACTACTACTAATGATTACTAAATATAGTCTTTGAAATTTCGTATTTATTGTAATTGCGATCAAATCAAACGTAATCATAATTTACAAGATTTAGCTCTCGTGGGGTTCACTTCCTATAGATAACAACATTTAAATAAATTATTGCTGTCATTGCTTTCTTTTTTTTTATTTTTGTATAATAATGCGTTTTATCTATATAATCATAAATTATGTAATTGCAGCCATTAAACATTCATTCATATTTGTCAAAACAAAAAAGGCGATAATTAGTATAAATAAACAAAACGCACCAATTTATGAATGGCTTGTAATAGTGTTACGCTGTTCCATTTATTTTTCAAATCAATTACATTTACAATATTTATTACTTACATAAATTTTTAACTTAACGTCATACACTAAAGAGAGAGAAAGAGACGAAAGTAAAGAGATTCGGTGTCCCAGTATATAACATGCACGTTACTTATAAATGCATAGGGACGAAAGTTATTCAATAGCATCGGGATTCGTTCGAAGTTATATCGTTACGCTCGTTCTGGTTGTGGTGACCTTCAAACTTGTCAAAATTTAGCATTTAATCACGAGAGTGTCTTCACTTTAAGAAAGCGTATAAAAACCATTGATGATTTTATGAGAATTCATTTGTAATTGAAGGCTTTAAGAGAAAATTTCCATCACGCGGCCCATGCTTCACTTCGTTTACGTGGTCCCCTCGTTGGCTTGAGACACCGCAATGCTTCGAGTGAACACAATATTGCTTCTGTGAGGAAAAATGTTGTTAAGTCCGAGCTTTCCTCAAGAGATCCTTGTGAGGTCCTTATTGCCTTGTTTTGCTGAAATGGCACAACAACTCGCAAGGTTGACAAAAAAAAAAGGGGATGTACTAAGCCGTAAGAGACATCTATATAGAGATATCTTATATTATGTATCATTATTTGTCAGCGACGGCAACTCACCTTGGAGAAGCCATCAAAAGCATAGGAAATCGTCCGCTTGCAGACTTCTGTACTGAGAAATCAGCTAATACCAAGACTCGAAACTTGCTGCAGAGGGTACCACAGAAATAATAGTGTATTTGAGTGTCCGGCGATATTCTTCCTTGGGCAGTGGAGAAACATGCAGAATAAGTGGAACGGCTGTCCGTAATGGGGAACCCTTAGGGAACCATAAATGTCAAGGTGGCCAGTCTTGAAGCAACGGAGATCTGACCGCTGGTTGCGGCATTTCGGGGAGTACCGTGCTGGTGGACTGTGGTTAGGCGAAAATCGCCGGGACACTAAATAGTTGCAAATATTGGGTAGGTCGTGCCCCTAAGTAATTAGTAGTAGGAAAGCAGGTTCCGCTTTGCCTAGAGAGGACAGTCTGGACGATACACAATCTCTGATCTCTGGTACTTCCTTGTTTCGTTTGATTAAATTTTCAAAGCAAGAGCAGAATTTAAATTGCGTAGGGAAACGAAACAATCACTTTAAGTGACGTAATTCGGTTGATTCCGCAAAAGCGATAACAAAAACGGGGTCTTAAAAAAACGAACCATTCGTTGAAAATGCACCCTTGACAAAACGTAACCTTAATAGAAATTAATGGTTAATTAATTCCTAAAATATGTACGTGTAGTATAAATGGCACGAAATGAACAAAGTGTTAACGAATTTAAAAAAAAAAAAGGGTTTCCTACAGCGCAACGCATGCCGCAGAAACTCTTTATTATGCACAATTTCGCTTATTTTCAATTCAATTTCAATATAACAAAATACGTATGACGTTTTTACTTTTAGCGCCGACTGTTTGCGGACGGTTGGTGAAGCTTGAATAAAGTACAACTAAAGGCCATAAATAAATTGTCTTTTAGTAATTTATTTGTAAAACTGATAGAAACATAAAGACTTCTGAAGGTTGAATAGTTTTTAGACCATCTGTTAAGTATACAAACATACACATACACGGTATGCATATACGTATAGCATATGCTTACGATCTATTAACAGCTGTGCTGCTACTTTTCATTTAGAAAAAAAAGGATTAATTTATTAACAACCTAACGCGAAGGCACATTTTAAGGTGTGTGTGTACGTTTGTACATACACATGTTATTTGATTTAAAACTAAATCGCCTTAACGCGTATTTTAAATCTTTAAAAACCTTCCTCAACCACATTAGTGTATTAGTGTATCTTTCACTAGAAACAACATCTAACTTAAATAATATAACGCCAACAGATGTGTTTACAACAAATGTTCATAAAATAAAGCAAATAAGTAAATAAAGCAAAGCGCAAAACCCATCACATGTGTGAACTTTCTTTCAAAGAACTCTCCTACGTAGATAAGTAGACATCGATATGCGTGAAATCTGTAAATGTTCATCCCCTAAACCATTACCGTGCATGGCATACGTGCAGGCATACCGTGATATGATGTACCTATGTATGTGTAAACATGCCGGCACACGGCGGTTATCTTAATTTTTAAAAGCCTTGCCTTGCCTTGCCTTGCCTTGCCTTGCCTTGCATGCAAAAGTGAAATAAAAGTTCGAAGCCTTATATTTTGTTGTATACACACAGCTTGCACACAGCATGCCTTGTGGCATGACTTACTAATGTTATACGCAGATGAATTAATGTGCAAACGAACGGATCGGAGCGTAGACCATTTTAGAAGGCGAGTAAATTACTCAAACTTAAACTAACAGAAATGACATAAATTACTATGTGATGCATGATAGATCGTTCAAAGGCCGACAAAAGTTAGTTCAGGGAGTAAATAACTGCTGCTGCTGCTGCTGCTTATGTATGAAATATAAAAGGACATATTACGTTTTGCCTGCCATCAATCCCCCAAGTGTCATTTCAATTGCGCTCTAAAGAAACTGAAATGTAACCATACTATGTATTTTGATAATGAGAAACATACATATACATGCTACTTGTGTGTGTCGTGTTTTCGACACTGCTCAATAGATATTTAATATAATGTTTGTATAAAACCAAGACACCAAAGGGTACAAGTTCACGCAATCAACTGGATATAGGACAAGTTGAGGTCAGTGAAATGAAATGAAATAAATTAAGCTTAGCTTATGTAAAATTTTACTGTTTAGTGTATGAAAGTCGCGCTACATTTTTTTTTTTTTTCCTTCATAATTTTAATCCCTAGATGGATTGCCATGCTTGTATGTTTATTTATATGTGTTTTACTATTTACTCAAACACTCCCATCTTCTGAACTTTGAAATATATTCCGAGAGAAAAAGAAAAAAAACAACACACATTTTATGTGTCCCTTAAGCCAGCCAGTCAGCCAATGCTTAGTTAGGATAACTAAACCAAAAAAGAAAAATGTGTTTATATAAACTCTACACCGACGTCAAATATATAAATATGTGCGATATATGTACGATAAAGTATATCTTCATATTTCATATTGTCATATATTTCTATATATATATATATATATATATATATTTGCTTACATCTCAAAATCAAAATTATGTCACAACATTTACCATGAAATCAACAACAGCAACCTTGTGCATATTTTAATGAATTATACACACGATCCCTAACACACTTAACATTAACATAGATAAATACACGTACGCAATAACATACATACATATATATATATATATATATATTTGAAAATCTCAAGATATGCATACATAAATGTGTGTGAGCGTTTAAATAATTTAGTCCCAAGTTGCATAACACGATGAAATGATGATCAAAAAGTCTGTGTGCTTAAGGCCTTTACACATCACCTTTTTTTTTTTTTTTGTTTTTGTCTCTTTCACTTACTTACATTCACTTCTTTTTTTGTGTATGCTATAGGATTTAGGAACATATTAGATTTGCTGGTTGACTTGTTTTACGCAGGAAAAACCGAAAAAGACCGCAACTCTACGCCTTCGCTATTCTTGATTTTCTTGTAATTGTCGTAACTGATATCGAGAACATACTCTCCACATATATAGTTCACCGACATTTTATTGATTAGATGAGAATCGTCCAAGACTTTGGGTTATTAAGAAAAAAACTACTGACATCGACAATAAATATAAGCGTAGGTGAGTTCACAAGAAGCTCCGCTCACTGCCGCTTTAAAAATAGACAAGACTAGTCCCTAATTTATCACGTTTGCTATTATTTACTATATCCACACCAAGTCAACGTTGGGGGGTTCAGGTTCCAGAGCGGCAGGGTTAACTTTGGTCATAGCTATCGTGAGTGTTCAGTCGGCAAAGGCAACACACTTACCGATTGAGCACACAACCACTAGGCTGCGGCCACTACCTCCCTATTTCTTTTCTTCCTTCTCTTCCCTCACTTCTTTCTGACCGTCACCGCATTGTTCTAATTCGGGACATCCTGTGAGTGATTGATCCTTTACGAAAGATATATAAAAAAAAAATATCAAAAGAATGCAGCAGCGACTGCATATTTTTCAGAAAGCTGCGCTAGAAACTGCGGTTTATGAGCAACTGCTCGGGAGATGTCCCCAATATGAGTAAAACGATGATGATAAGAAAGAAGTGTGGAAAGAGAAAACAAGTTTGTTGACCGTAGCGTGTGGATGTGTACCCAATTGATAAATGCTGCAATGTTACCGGCTAAGCACTCACTACAGCTACAACATACGGTCAACATACGGCACTGAGATTTGCCACCGATGTGGCAGTTGCGCCTTTGCAGCATTTGCGAGTATCGCATTTAAACTCGGCGCCTTTGGTTTTTAATTATTTCCATCTAAACTTATTTAAGAAATCGGAGAATTTAATGAATTCACATATGCAGGAAATATACAGCAACAATGGAGCTTGGGAAAGAAATGCGGCAAAAGTACTTATCAATGTCTAGGAAGGATAGCAAGTTAAATAAATCAGGGACCTGTATTCATCTTGCTCATGGTTTGCTTACCGACGGGGTAAGGTGTATATATGACAGCGAGCAAATTTGAATCAGTCCATCAGGTGTACAGAGAGAAGTTTTTAATGATTTTCCGAAGAGATGCGAGTTATTATGACTTTTTCATGTGACAGAACGTTGGCGACACTAAGATGGCATGCGTTAGCATCACCATTGCATTCATCATACGCATTGCTCTTTGTGTTTAGCACCTATCACAGCCGATGGCTTACTATTTACCTGAACAACGCTTCAACTCGCCTGATTATAATCAAAAAGCTAATACTTTTGTAGATAACTTCGAAAGATCATAAGTAGGGAGCTTTGAGCGAGGAATTTTTACTTACCGAAGTCAAAATATACTGTTAGAAAATTGGGGCGAAATGTGATGGGCAAGACTTTAACCGAGCGATATATAGAAAAGCTTTTTTCATAAAAAAAAACTGGTCAGGATTTAGTATACAAAATATTTCGGAACAATGGTTGGTCAATTCCTCAATCTTCTCATCAGAAGATCTCTAAGCAGATGTTTAGTTTTTTTAGGTTAATTTAGTTTTTTAGATACGCCGTGGGATACTGATAGTGATGAGTGAATTTGTTGCTTTCAATTTCGATTTAGGATTGGAACCAAAATGTATATTCCACTTTAATTAATGTTTAGAGACTACATCACGGACCAACATAGACAGAATTGTCGTCATTTTGTAGTTTCTAACGGTTAGCGAGCATCTAATGTTACAGCACAGCCGAGTAGATAAGAGCCGTAATTGCCGTCTATGCTAATACGACTAATCACGGGATATCCCCTACCCGCATAACGCGATGACGGCCAGAGTGAAGTGAGGAAAAAGAAAGCAAGAAAGCCGTAGGGAGCTGGGGATCGCAGCCTAATGGATGGATGTGAAGCCCAATCGATATGAGTTATGCCTCTACCGACCGAACACTCGCTGTAGGTACGGCCAAGGTTAACCCTACCGCACTGAGATTTCAACTCGCGAACACCGACTTTTTGGTCGCGATTCTTACCTACTCGTCTACTCAAGCGGACTTGATCATAGCTGTAATGAGTGTTCATTCTATAAAGCCATAGCACTATACTAGACACGCTTACTACACTGCGCCCATATCCCATCTCCCCCTCTCTCTTTCCTTACTTCCGATCATTACAATATTAAGGGGGCATCGCCTGAGTGGTTGGCCATAAACAGCAGTGTTTAGCTCGGCTTTCTTGATTATGTGTAGTCCTTATCACATTTTCTCAAGTTTCCTTTTTTGTATGGTGCAAGGAGAAGAGAAAAGCTCCAGAATATTCCAAATAAAGATAAAAATTCGTTTTCGTCCGGACGAAAATAAATTAGAATTTCAATTCCAATCCAGTCAAAGATGCTAATATATCTCCATAATCTTGTCGCAAGCCGTTTCCAAGCTTTCAAACATTTTGCTTTCTCCTCTCAAGTCTCCTTTCAGGCGGTTATTTACGTAATGCTTACAACCCCTTTTAGGAACATTAGAGTCTTTTAAGCGATATTGAATAAAAGCGATTTGAATAAAATGAAGAAAAGAAAAAATGCAGAATCAGTCCATTCTTCTCTTGTCTCATATTTATATCAACTTTGTCGTAGCAAGTGATTCACTGACAGTATTTGCATTTTCAAATTGTGCGGATTTCTTGGATACAAAAATACTTACAAATAGTAGAGGAGATATTCAAAGTTCGCTTTAAGACATATATAGAAGTACTCTCACCTGTTTATTTATTTATTTCTTTCTTTTTTCTCGTTTCCTTTAAAAATGCATATACGTTGTTATCGCAGAGGAGAGCACGCCTTGACGAGTTCAGTAGAGGTAGAAAAAAAACAACAAAAAAAAAATCACATCTTTTGCACAAACAAACAAACTTATGAATCTTTTATAAGCACTATCTTTTAAGTAAATGTCCCAAGATGCACTAATACACATACAGTGTATGCATATAAATGACATGCATTACCTAATGTTTGTAAATATTTTAGTATATTTTCTTTATTTTATTTCACATCGAACATGTATGAATTGATTACAATGTATATCCTCCTGATGTTCGTTTCGATGCCAAGCCTTCGTCAAATTTCGCTTACTCTTCAACAGCAACTATGATATGCATCGCATTTGAGAGCATAACTAGCGAGCAAGAGAGAGAGAGAGAGCGGGAAAGAGAGAAAAAGCGAAGTTAACGCGAAAAAAGCTAATTAAAAATATAGTAATTACATAAAACATACAAACAAACAAACATAAACAAGCATATTACTACTACTTTGTAGACATGCAGATATCTTACTGTCCGGTGACTGTTTGATTGCTGTTGTTGCAATGAATCGTAGACCTATTTCAAGTGCAATGGCACACAAAAGCAGCAGACCGACAAACGTCGTCGTTCACATATGAGTAAGCGTCACATTCCATATGAAATATTCGTAGTGAAAATGGTTTCAAGCGCATCTGTGCCTTGCATATGTGTGTTTGTTTGTATCTTTCACTCTTTCTCTCTCTCTCTCTCTCTCTCTCTCTCTCTCTCTCTCTCTGCATAGATTCACATATACACTTAAAGTATACTAATATTTGAAATGCATTTTTGTATCGTAATTAAAGTGGCAGCAATAACAACAACAACAAAACTCGATAGAAATTTGCAGAAAAATGAATTGAAATGTGCCAGAAGAAGAAGTAGAAGAAGAATAAGAATAAGAATAAGACAAATTGCTTTCAATTGTTGACGAAAAGCTTGTACACATATATATGTATGATGACTTAAACTTTATTCAACTTACATGCTCTCATAATTAACGATAATTAAAGGCATTTATTTCAGGAAATTCTTACTTAACCCTTGCTTGCGGACTGGACTCACTCTCACTAACAAACTATTTAGCAAGTTTGCTTGGCATTCCTTTAAACAACAAGTTCAAGAAATTAATACCATTACATAATTAATCTTCTTCTTCTTTTTTATTATGAGTTGTAATGAATTTATTGGAGGGAGGGAGATTCGCAATTATCGTGAATTAGGATGAATAACTTAACTGTTTAAGCAAACGGTTGCGCTTGCTTTACTATTATTTACTAAGTGAATGATGAACATATTCATGGTGTCTTTTAACTTAACACTTTATACATTTCAGTCTCATATATCAGTATGTCGAGCACGCCGTGAAACTTGTAGGTAAATAACCTATTCAAGCATAGTGGTTGGTTGACGTACGCTACTCTAGTGTGCAGTTATTCGAAATCAATTGAGGGTGGACTTGAGAACAAAAACCATAGACTCTCGCTTAGTGATAACATAGATGTACGTAATGTCGTAGGTTAGAGACTAAGGGCAGCAAAAGACCTTTGTTTGTAGATATGCAGATTTTGTGCGCTTTATGTGTACATGATGTGCGAGAGGTTACGACTTCAAAAGCAGTTAACGAAAAAAAAAAAGATTCTCGCGCTGCAATTTTTTGGCATTAGCTACGGAAAAAGGGAAATAATGTATTCATCCCCTCAGCTTTAAGCTCATATAGCACGAGCATGTCATGTGTTTTCACTATAGAGAAAAAATCTGCAATTCTCTTCTTATGCTTATTTGGTATGAAATGGTGAGCTAAAAAGCATTGTATAAAGATATATAAGTGTACTGTCGCGGATTCGACAGAGATATCTAACCGACCAGACCGACCTCTAAAGTTTCGTCCGCAATGATCGCAGACAGCCAGAAAGTTATATTCACTCTCGAATGTTCTAGACATTCACCTGACATTATCAGCAGGTAAGATGATGTGAGCTAAGATCAATTCGAAATTTATGTAAATCCCACCCTTGTAAGCTATCTCGGGAGGACAACCAGAATAGTTTTTCAAATTCATTTATCAAGCGGCAATCAAGTTGTTTAAATAATTTTTTTAACGCGTTCGCGTAGATATTGTAACGACTTTAAAAAAAACAAACAGGATGACGGCACACAAGCTTTCAAAAATAAAAAAGGATTTTTTTTTTATGATTAGCCCTTGGCTGTATTCTTCTTCTATCGAAAACAAAATAGGAAAAAATGATTGAAAATATTATTCAATATCTTTATTCAATCAATTAAAAAACAAGTAAAAGCACTACAGTGGGATACGGCCCTGCACCACTTCGCTGAATACAGGTATACATTCACATAACGACCTTTCCAAAGCAGGTGTGGTATGAGAAGTGGTTGAAAAAGTGACCCTCTCTCAAACATTTTCAATAGCGTTCGTCCTTAGGCCAAAACATGCCGCTGCACCAAATATCATCACATTTTGTACAAATTTGTGAGAAATTTGTATGTGAACACAAGGAAAGAACACAGAAAGACAAACCCGCTTGGATAGTTTCGGAAAGTGATTCCAACTGGATCGATGAAATCAAAGGTGAATATATCTCAAGTCTCTCTGACTGTTGCGCACAACAGCACATTTGTATCATGGGTGGTGTAGGGTATACAAAATAAAAATAAAATGAACTGAAAATATTAAAAGTGGCGTCGAATTTGGGTAAGAAAAAACTTTCCTTTTTTCAAAAATTTATCAAAGAAAAATTTTGCTAAAAACTTTATTCAGTCAAACTCTTATCTAATCAAAAACACAATACGCTCTTCACTATGTTACTACGAAAGTATAGTTTTAAGTGGATCGATATATAATTAGAAGCGGCAGAAACACGGGAAACCGAAAAGTATACACAGATTGACGTGATTCATGTTTCAAAAAAAAAAAAAAAAATGACGGACATAGCGAAATCAAAAAGCGCCGGGTGCATATGGCTGTGTAGAACGAATGGGAAAACACCTATACATTTAACCGCAAGCCGCACTTATATATATATATATATATAAGAAATATAAATAATTATATTTGATAGACAAAGATTCCGCTTCGTTCGTGTACGATCGTTTTCATAACCTACTATCACTTGTGGCGCACGGTATATGAAATCTATGCTGCGTATGCATGTAATACCTAGAAGCTCTCAAGATAGACACAAGTCTTTTACTTTACCGAACGATTCAGGATTTTCTCTTTATTATTATTTTTATAATTTCTTTACTTCATGATTGATTTTAGTTTTTCTGTCCGTCTGTCTGTTTGATATCTCTCTTCCTTACAGGAAAACGTTTTACACCCGTCAATATTTTTCGACAAAAACCGTGTAGTGGAAGTATTTTAGCGTACTAAGTTGATGTGAAAAGCTTGAATGGGATCGGAGAATCTTTTCAACCTCTCCCCATATAACTATGCTTACGAAAAGTACTGCTCTGTATGAGGCAAAAGTGTTACTTTGTAACAATTTATAATAAGAACTGACCGACAATAATAGTTTTAGAAAGCTATTAAAACTGCAGCCAATTTGTATCACATGGGTCTACTTTCGGCCTATTATCGCCCATCAGGATTCTCATGAAAAGTAACTGTTCATATGAAAACAAGAATTTTTAGTACTTTACGACCAAAATCGGTGAAGAATGAATGATCATGAAGAAGGAAATTAATGTTTCTAAACTTGGACCATGTTCATGCTTCCGACACGTTGCGCAAAAAGCATGCCTTTATATGAAAACAATTTTTGGTGTTTAACCACGAAAACATTGTAAAGAATGTTATTAATCAAAGCAGTGTATGGTATGTAATGGCGGCCTTGCCCGATTATAATGATTTTAACTTATTTTATTAATTTCAGTTTAACTCTCTCCAGCCGTTTATTACGTATAATATATTCTCTTTATGCACATGACATAAATATACATATATATATACATTTGTATATGCATATGATGTATATGTATAAATGTACACTTATGTATATATATATACATAAATATATATGGTATATGTATATACGTACATGCATAAATAAACAGAATATCTACGGAAAAACGAGAACATTTACAGTGGCATTGCGAAAGCTACCGCTATTTGACCTGAAAGTAGAACAAGAAAAAGATTACGCTCAGCTCAGGTCGAAGTTTTTTTATACAGGACATACTAAGTTTGCGGAAATTTATGTAACATATGTAGAAGCACTTACGATAAAATCATCTTTTATTATATCGATCTAGTCAGAATCTCCATCTTAATCGACTTCGCTATGTCTTTGTGTGACGTTTGCCAAGGGTATTCTTTTTCTGTTCAGTCGACAGGTCGGAATTTTAGATGGTACACTGATCACTATCGATATTAGAAAAAATTTTCAATTTTCAAAATTTTTCGATAAAAAGGGCTCCCCATAGTATTATTCCGGCATACTAAGTTGATCTAAAATATTTCATGCGGATGGGCCTATTTATTGGGCCTCCTCCTACATAACGGTTCTTGTGAAGAGCATAAGCCATTAAATGGCAAAAGGTATTTATTTCATGGTGAAAATTGCTCCATAATAGCAAAGTGGCATAAAAACTTATTTGTGGCAAACAAATTTGGGGTCAGATCAATATTATGGACTTCATTCCATACAACGATGCTTGTGATGGTTAACAAAGACCGATATATAGTATTTTATGACGAAAATGAATAAAGCCAGAAAAAATTGAATTTTGCTATAATTTTTACGAGGTGAAGTGACCCGGCTCTCATAAGGGGGTACGCCTTTGCACAGAAACAAAGTAGAATTTTTGGTATTTCATCACGAAAATGAATCAAGAATTCTATGACGCAAAATGGCATAATGTACTTCACGGTCGGCCTTGCCTACCTATAACTTTTTTATCCGATTTTTCCTTTTTTTTTAAATTTCACTAAACCTTTTTTGCTTTCATCTACTATATCATACAACGACGAGCTTCAGATTGCTATCCTTTTTTTTCAAATGTGTATAGAAAACTACTAGTTCTTCACAAGACGAATCTGTACCGTTGAATATTATAGCGATTTCATTCAGTAAAGTTCCATCATTAAATCAAATAAGAAATCCTCACTGTGACGACGTATTACCGATGATCACAAATAGATTGTTAATCGGAATATGCTTGTGACCTGGTATAGGGTATAAAACATGAAGCAACCAACCACAGCCTTATGGTTATTAGCCAAAGAAAAGTATGAGCAACAAGCGCAAAAACGTTACAGCAGCGCTAAATTAAATAAAAACAAAACTATTTTGTTTTTGAGTGTATTTCCAAAAAAGAAAAATAACAACAATATCATAAAGAAACATAACAAAATGAAAGAGAAATTATTTGTTTACTTTAGCGCAAAAAATCTGGCATTTTATGAGGCACTCGTAACTGAAAAAACTTTTGCAAACAGAAATATAAAGGAAATAACTGTTCATGTGTTTTAAATTTGCTCGGTTATGAAATTAAAGAGATATTAAAAAGTTTAAAATAAATTTCGGCCTACACAGGAATGTCGGAGCAAAACGGTTGCCTTATGTTGAAATTTTTGCGACTCAGTTACATTGAAACAGAAAAACGTGTAGATTGGTGTCCATGGCTAGGCAATCGATCGCAATCCATAACAAGTAGTCTTGTATCCAACTTCCGGTGATCTTTAATTCTATTCATTAACCTTCCTGTGTCAAAAAGCACTTGAAATATGGATGGATGGAAGGATGTCCATGGATGGGTAAGAAATCGAAATCCGTAGCTTTATGGAAACACACTAATTATTTTTTAATCCTTTCTACTACCCTGTCTTTGTATGAATCACAGAAGAATCCGCCCATTAACCTACGAACACTTCTTTCGCAATAGCAGAAGCATGAGCCATAGGTATCGAAGAAACTCTCTTTACAAAGCGTTATTGAGCACTAAACAAGAATTAATTGTTGACCGCTTGAAAAGAGAAGAAGTAGAAAACCTGTAACTTGTTAGACAGCCTATGAATATAAGTCTATGACCCTATTAAAGTCCCATATGCCCTTAGGACACAGTATAGCACAAATCTGTGCCATGTACGAGGAGGAACATAGCTTCCTCCTGCAATGAACGACTGTTGACTGCATTCCATTCTTTTCCGCTTAGAATGGGTGAGAATTTTAAAAAGCCTGACCCTAGCTAAGCTTGCCGGGTATCGAAGTTACGGAACAGATGCAAAGGCTACGCAGATAAGCGCGTAGTCGACTTTACTAAACAGCAACCCCATCAAGAAAGACACGTTTGGACTTTTCTTCTTTAAAATAAAAGGAATCTTTTGCTAGTTTTGTCGCATTTTGTCGAGTGTCGCTAAGCGTGTTACAGTTTGCGCTGAAAATATCCGAGAAATTAAACGCTAATATATTCGCCTGCTGAAGAAGATATGCAATTAATAAATCCATAGGCATATCATTTTTTTCATTTGCTTCCACTCTCCCCACTCCGAGATTTTTATAAGTGAACTGTATTTCACTGCAAGGAGAAAAAAAAAACCACAAAGAACAGGAAATGTAAATAAACTCATAGGACAGAGGTCCATGCTATGATAAAATTAAAAAAGTCTAAGGAAAGTGCAACATATGCTGTGACACAGTCTGCAAAGGACAAATTCCAAAATGCAGAATACACACAAATCTATACTACACCGTCTAAACCGTCTTAGTTTTGACTTGTGCAAGCGAAGTGATCAACAAACAATCTTTCCTTCATTTTAGTTATAAAGGATGATGCATAGATCAGTGCACGTTATTCTGTATAGTCCACATTTACTTACCCACTTTAACTTGAAGTTATTTACTTTGAAGAGCAATTTCGATCATAAATGGATGTACAGACACCTCCAGGCACAACAAACTAACTAGAACAATTATCAAACTTACATTCTCCGAGGATGGGATGGAAAACGTTTGGTTACCCAAAATGGAAATTAAGAAATAATTTTTCATTGTTTCTCTCTTATTATGAAAGAGGAAATAGATGAGCATATGCCATTCCATAGCTACCTTAACTTGAAGTTAGAAACTATAATGTTTACTTTGCGGAGCAATTTCGGTCATTAATAGATGCATACTTCCAGGCACAACAAATTGTATAGAACAACTATTAAACTTATGCTCGCTCTCCGAAGATGAGACAGCAAACGCTTGGTAACCCAAAAACTACACAAATGAATGTTTGTTGTATTGTAGCCGTTTTCAATGGCTTTGTTTTTAAACGGATGGTCGTCTCCTATATATATATATATATATATATTGTTCTGCTTGATTTAGCGGAGTTACGGAAGGAAAGGAGCGTAAAATTGCTAACGATTAAGAATTTATTTCGTGCTTTAACGTGCACATGCATAAATATACATCCATACATATTTTATATATATATATATATATATGTTTACATTCACATTTAAACAAAGTCGATGATTGTGAATGGGTTTACGCGAAAAACTTTTTGTTTCCCCATTCATGCAGAGTGCGTGTTGTTTTCCGATTGCGTGCGTGTATTGGTTTTTATTGAAGCAATTAACGAATAATGAAATTGCGCAGACACATGAGAATTTAGTGATATCGGTATTGAATGCAATTTTCATTTTAAAGTATAAACGCATAAATGATAATTGTGACGATATAATATCTGTTTAAATAAACTTATGTCTGCCTACTTAAAGGAAATCATAAACAGAGTATATGGATGCATACATGTGTATATGTGAATTCATTTATTCATGAATACTTATGCACAGATGTTTATTTTTTGTGTACATTTCTACGCTTATGTTATGTTAGCCTTTTCGGTGTCCCTTTTGTTTGAAAAATTTTTTTGTATGAACAAAAAGAGCACATACACAAACACATACAAATTAGATATGAATTCCCACATTTGTTTAAAGACTCTCAAGTAGTAAAAGGCTTTTGCTTATCTTTTCTTTTTTTTTTTCCTTTTTTTTTTTGACTATAAAAAGCAAACAGAGAAGAATTTTTTCTGTTTTTCTATGTTTCGTGCTCCATTCAGTGAACGGAGAACGCTAAGAAGTATGAATTTTTTATGCAAAATACTGTAAATGCTTTGAGCAAAAACATTCATTCCATACATGTCTGCCATTCACAAGTGCTTGTGCAAATGTTTACATTTGGTCAGGATTTGGTTTAGATTCTCATTTGCGGTGTAAAATGAAACGCACGCAGTTACAAATGTTCATTTCATTGGCATGCCAACAAGTGTCCCAGTTAAAGCGTCGGAATCATTGAAAGCATTGGCGAAAAGAAAATTATTAGCAGTTTACAGTAGTATTGAAAGTATTTAGAGTTTGCACTTCACTTCTCTTCCTTCCTTCCTTTCTCTCTCTCTCTCTCTCTCTCTCTCTCTCTTTATAAATTTATGGGATTTGTACATATTCGGGTATATTGAGTAAAGGATTTTAAAAAAGAATGACAACGCATTCATTTTTGATGAATCGTTGCACAGAGTGGTCAAAATAGAGCAAAGCAATGCAGTGGAGGCAGGCCAACTAGCCACCACATTACCCTAGTACTTTTAGCAGCTTTTTTACTTTTTTGAGGATTTTTGTTCCGGGATATTAACCAGATTAGTCCAGTGATTAGTATGTGACTAAGAAAAACGGTATTTTCAGAAGGAGTAACCTTTTTATGGATTTTTAAAAAAAAAAAAGTAGAAACGATTTTTAAATCCTTTCGTCTTTGAAAGTGGTATAGCGGCCATAGGATAGTGCTAAACCTTAAGACTAGACTTCTGTGTCTGTCCTATCATCCTACCGGCTATTAACTCTTCGCCTTACGATTTCATTTTAAATGAAGGAACGTGTTTTAGTGCATACTTTAGGGAGCGAAGAATGATGGAGAACTGCAACAACTTTCTTTTTCAAGCTGTAAGAGAGTCGCATGATTTTCCGATCATTGAAATATACGGGCGACGTAGCCCGTCAAAATTGCATTTGTCACGTGTCTGCGCCGTATGTTGGCGACACTCGTCATGGCCACTTAAGGCGGTAAAGTAGAAATCACTCTCATCTTTTTTCAACTCATAATCTGAAATCTCTTACAAAATACTTACAACTTATTGGAAACGTAAAACGTTGAAGCTGAAGGATGCATGTAGAGGTTCATGATCTAAATGGAAGATTGCAGCAACAACAACTTCTTACTCTAAACAAATACTGCAGATGCAGTCTGCAGACTGCATCATGCAAGATGCAGTGGAGCTGCAGTTCAAACGATCTGGAAACTATGTTTTTCGGATTTGCAACTTTGCTATGACGGGGTGGCTTTCTGATTAATTAAAATTTATCGGTTCTACGAGTGAATTTCCTGTTATTACATTTCATTGTTAATATTCTTAACGAAACTTTTTACTTTTTTAAATAGATTTTAGATTTTCTTTTTTTAGATCTCGCTAAAAAATAGCTCAGTACCTTTTCCAAAACCCGCGAGATCAACTGCTTTTGTTACCCTTTCGTTGGCTGTTAAAGCCGTCACGCTTAATGAACGGTATGTGTGATGCAATTTTATACAGGCGTCTTTAAACGAGAGCAAGCTCCGTATTTCGTATAGAGCAAGAAGTTGGTGTTGCTGCAATCTTTCACATAGATCATGAACCTCTGCTAACATCATACAGCTTCAATGTTTTACGGTTCCCATAAGCTATAAGTATATTGTAAGAGATTTGTATGAGCTGAAAAAAGATGAGAGTGATTGCCACTTTATCGCCCTAAGTGGTTATGACAAGTGTCGCCCACATACAGCGGAAACAGGTGACAAATCCAATTTTCACGGGCTACGTCGCTCGTATATTTCAATAATCGGAAATCATACGAATTTCTAACAGCTTGAGAAAGAAATTTCTTGCAGTTAAATGTTCTTCGCTCCCTAAATAAAATATGCACTAAAACACGTTCCGCCAGTTAGCCGGTAGAATGATAGGACAGACCCAGAAATATAATCCCCAACATATTAAGGTTTAGCACTATCCAATGGCCCCCTTATATCGCTTTTAAAGACTAGGAAGAATGAAAAGAGAAAACAATCTGTACAATCTGTACATATATATATATATATATATATATATATATATATATATATATATGCATATATGTACAAGCAATCTTAAAACTTTTAATTAAAATGCATGATGCATTAAATTAAAAAGATATATATTCAAATATGATGTAAATCATCAACATCATACCAAAGAACAGGAGACGACGACGACGACTATCAAGTTGTTGTGTATTCTGTATTAGAATTTCTTTATTACAAGCGCTAACACAGCCGGCCAGTACTATGAAGCAGTCGCAAGCCAGGCATTGGTTAATAGAAGGAAGTGCCTGCATCCATACACACATACACACACATACACATACATGAGCACGCACATTACTAAATTCAAAATAGAAATTCATTCAAATCAAAATCGCAATCATAAAGAGAAAGAAAATGAAAATGAAAACGAAAATGAAAATCTATGCAGATCCCATCCATCCCCTCGACTAACTAACTACACTTTGTTTTTTTGATAATGCGAAGGGTAATAGTTTGAGCAGAAATGCAAATGCTAATAGAAAGAAAGACAAACGAATAAACGAAAACATTAGCAGACAGACCGAATCGTTTTACAAATGAGCCCTTATGTCTTTTGTTGCTTCCCTTTTTCTTTTTCGTAAGTGAATAAGTTTTTTTCGAAAAGCAGATTGAAAAACTGCATAAAATCCTGTTCACTCGTTTGTTAAGATAATTTGCGCGCATACATAAACGGGCACACACATCCATCCACGCACACACAGGCGCGCATACTTTTATATGTAGAACGCAGCCAAACTCATGCATACGTACATTTTCACTTTAAGGATCGTTTTGAACGAGTGTTTGGGTGTTAATGAAGTGTTCAACGCATAATATTTCAATTCATCCAACTTACTTGACTCCTCAATAAAGTTTTGCTCGAGATTTAAAGACCCAAAAAAAGAAAAAAGCTTCTCTACTTTGACTTTCTTTTTTCTTTTTCCTTTTTCTTTTTTCTTTTTTCTATTTTCACTTCCTTTCACCGATTCTCTGCTTCGCTTCCGAATTTCCAGAATTTATTAAACACTAATGAAAACTTGCTTCGTTTATGTGCAAAGATTGTCTTTTTTTTTTTCTTTTTTTTTTTTTTTTGTAAGAAAAAAAATGTTTTATTTGTTATCATCGTTTGATTATCGTATGTTTTATTTGTGAGCGAATTCTTTTGAAAATTGAATTGACATAAGCAAGAGAGAAAGAGAACTTATCGTTTGATTTGGGTTAGAATAACAAATTTTTCCCAATTTCTTCTTCTTATTCTACAACATATAATATCTCGTCTCTGGCATGACAATGTTTTTGATTAAATACACAAAAAATTTTATTAGGTTAGCAAGAAAGGTTAGGTTAGCAGAAATTTCAAGGAATTAATGCAGAGAGAGAGAGAGAGAGAGAGAGAGAAAGAAAAGTAAATAGAGTAAAAGAAAGGGAGGGGGAACAAGGAAGGGAACGAGAACACATTTCTTTACGAAAAATCTTGTCACTCTCATTACACTACTAACTAACTAACTAACCAGAAGATTGATTTTAAAACTTAAAAATTTCCGTTTATTGAAAGAATTCGCGTAAAATTCTTAAACCAATGCGATCAGTTATACGTTGATTGCTTCCTTTTTGGTGTAAGAACACCTTCTCTAACTTAGAAAGATCGAGGTGTGGCTTACATTAGATCTTGCTTCGCCAATGGTGTAATGAACTAACTATGTTGAGTTCTACGCACCGGCGAACCGGCGAGCTGAGTCAGATCGATTAAAATTTTCGACATTTAAATATTAATACTATTATAAATTTAATCAGTGGTAATACAATTCCAAGAACAAAATCTTAGAGCAGCCACCAGCAGCAGACAAGGCTATCGGCTTTATTCCAAACTTTATTGCACTTGAGACTTGCACCCACGACTCACGATATTTGAAAAGTCCATACTTTCATGTTTTGAACTGTGCAGGGGTCTATATTATGTGAGGATCGAAATCACAAATTTGTTTTTATCCCCCAAGCGGCTCTTAAGCTATTTGTAAGGTATGTTAAGTTCCATCTTAGTATCGAAGATAGTGCTAAGGTATGACACGGGCTTGGGAGAGTTGTTGCAATGTCAGTCATATGTTTGGAAGAAACTGCAATAGCAGTTTTTCTCTTTCTTTTTAATCCAGCAGTGATACCCCGATTTTATCATCCGTGACCATCAGTGCAATATACATTTACCCAAGAGCAAAGCTTTTAGTTGTCGAGTTGTGGAAATGGGACCGTACAAGAAGAGTAGGACTAGGAACAAATGGCTTAGCATGATTTTAGTTAGAAATTTCGTAGAAGCGAAGACCAGCAAACCTCATTTTTGTAGGACGCATTAAAAATTGCTTTGCTAACCTTAATGATTACAAATCGACTTATATCACTTTCACTCCATTTCTCCATACTCGCTTGTGGCGCTTGTGTAAAATTTTTTCTTTTTATCGGTGATTTTTGTAAATGTACAGTTACCGATTATAATGTTAGACGATGCTCTACGCACTAGTTTGGGGTAAATACTATTATCATAACTTTCAAAAACCGATTTTCGACAGAAACTATGTGTTCTTACATCGACATTTTTGTGAAGATTGGCTGGATTTTCTACGAAGCCATAAGCAACTTTCTAATTGGGGCGCACTAAGCTGGCAAATTTAAATACAATTTCAGGCTCTCGTAAAATTAGGTAATAGTCGTGACCCTTATTCAATTCTGAATCGATTTAAACGCGTTTTTACCCGTGTGGTAAGCGATAAATTTTTACCCGGTTGCTTTAAATTTCCCAAAGACATGACAGGTTCTGGTCTGCGGGTTGATATTGAAAATAAGTCATATCGCTCGAATGACAGAAGGAAGGAACATAAGGTGCATAAAAAAATTGTGTTTTCAAAAATTGTGATTTTTTGCTCACTACCTATTACTCATAAATTAAAAGAATCGGATAGATATGACGATAAAAACCTCTCCATGTATTCTATAGCGCTTTCATATATATGCACGAAGAAGAAGGGAAAACACTTGGTCACACTAATACAAATCGCAATTTTACTACTGTTTGTTTTTTTTTTTTTTTGAGTTCGTCTTAATTTTGTATATAGTTGTGTTATTTTCCTTTGTGTTTCTGCACCATCATCATGTTTATTTACCATTCCATGTTTCCGTAAATATTCTTAAAATATTGTGCATTCGATTTCTGTGATTGACAATCCGAGTTGATTAAAAAAAAAAAAAAAAAAAAAAAAAAAAAGGAAAAGTTCAATTGTTCGAAATTAGAATTGAATCCGTCCGTCGAATTGAAAGAATGCTGCATCTATTTTATCTGACGTCCACAATCTATCGAAAGCTCAATGCAAATTGTGTGTTGTTTGCGAAACGATTCGCAACAGATACAGAGAATCATGCATAATGACAAAATGGTCGAACGCGTTTTAATAAAATATTCATCGGGTATTTTGAGAAATGAAGAACGCACGCACATACGGGAACATTGTGCTGAAGGCTGAAGATAACGAAGAATGGTTTCAAGCATGAGCGAAAAACGTCGATTTATTTATTCTTTTATTATGGGCCCAATCACTTAGGGTCTTGTTGTCTTCTGTACGCGTACAAAAAAGTGAAGAAAGGGAAAGAGAGCCTGGTGGACGTTTAGCCAGGTGGTATAGGTTATGCTTTTACCGCCTGAGCACTGACTGTTACTAAGATCAAACTAAACTCTTCCAGGCTGAGATTTGAATCCGCGAACACTGTTTGTAAATATTTTCGTGCTTTTCCGTGCTGGAGCACAAGCTACACACATAGCTACAGTTTACAACGTTTACATTCATTACATTTGCTTGTAAGTGTTGTTACGTAACAAAGTCCTTCCCTTTTTAAAGTTGCTGACAAAATCCTCACTTCGGCCGCCTTCAACAAAACTCTCCTCCATCTTTGTTATTATTATGATCGAACCATCCGATAGACATGGCATGGCATGAACAATTTGTCATCTTTAAGAGATAAAAACGAAAAATTTGCGCAGTCAAAATAAAATTCAATGTCGTTGTCTCTTTATTTACCAAATTTTTTTATTGTGACAATTGTCCAATTCAAGCCTTAATTTGTTAAACAATTCGTAAAGTTTTGACACATCGGACAGAAACAAAAAGAGGAGAAACGAAAAACATGAGAAAAAGTTTTCTAATTTGTTAGTTTGACTGTGTATGTGTGTGTGTGTTTGTACATTTGGGTTCGTAAAATATGTGTGACAATCACTTACCGTACATAATAGTGTGTAAACATTGCGGGCGGACTCTGTTGTATTTCAAAGGTAGAGATAAGAACCGAACGTTTCTTTCAATTTGAAGAAAATTTTTAAGTTTCTATGTTATTTGCTGTTGGTTGTGTTGTCTGCCTCGTGAAAAGAATACATTTGCGTTAAAATCATTGCACCAAAAAAAAAAAAAAAAAAAACAAAAACAAAAACAAAAAGAAGAAATTAGAAGAAACAAAGTAATTTTAATTAAAAAGTCGTGGAAACCATGCAATGACTGTTTGGTAAAAGCAGACAGACAGACAGAGAGAGAAAGAAAGATTAAGTTTTTTGGTAGGAAAATAAATTGGTATTGAGTGAAAAGAAATTAAACAAAAAGTATTTAATTGCTCTTGCGCGCTTACGGGAACAATTAAAGGCATTAAGAAATGTTCTCAAATTAAATAAAAATAATAATAGAATGCGCTATAAAATTTCGCCAAAAATCTAAGTAAAAGTTTCTCGAACGGAAACGTGCTCTTCCTTGTGCGTGTGTGTGTGTGTGTGTGCTCTCACAGCCAACTTTTCTTGCAATGACTTACAAAAATAATACATAAACAATGTAGAGAGAAAATTACTCGTGAGAGAGATGCATTCATTCTAAATCACGACAGTGTGTGTGCACCAAAAACTCTAAATAACTTATCATAATATACACAGAGGTGGACTTTCTTGCCGTCGAAAATCGTAAGAAGTTCCCCTCTCTACGTACAGCAATCCGAAATATACACGAATGCAGGCCGTACATAGTGTTCACAATCCCGATACCATTCAATCCAAATTTTTCATATTTTTCATTTGCTTCATGGAAGTAATTAAATTGTTCATCGGAACATGAGAAATATATTTATTCATTTCATCAAAAAGCTAGCAAGAGCCAGAAGGAGATCTCAGTCTTCATATAATGTAATGTGTTTTGATTAACAGAAAACTCTAAATCGATTTAAGTATGTCCGTCTGTCCGTAAATGTAGTGTCTGCTCTGTTGGCTGCAAAAATGCAGCAATCGTCTATAAATATGAAAGAAACATTGGAAGTGTTTGTTGATATTGAAAATGAGTCAAATCGATCGAAATCCACGCCTACAATGCCACGAAAACTGAAAACACTGTTGTTTTCCAAAAGGAAAGGGAATAGTTGTTTTGCCCGTCACTCGTAAATTACAGCAAATGAATCTATGGAAAGTTGAATGTATATTCTATGGGTGATAGTCCAGTGCCATCTCAAAAATGGAAAAGATTACCCACATTGTAGAGTAGTACCGCAAGTTCATCTTCTCGGTGAAATCTTTTCAACCAGGTCAGAACCAGCCTTCAAGAAACCCATAAAATATATACATTCTTGCGTAGTGTCGAAATGTATCTCGCCTGCCCGTCTCTCCGTCTGCCTAACTATATAGCATCTGGGCTAAAGAATATTCCATTTATAAAAATGAAGAGATCGCCTTCGAATTTGTGAAATTGTTGCCAACAGCGCCATATGAAGTGAGAACACTTTTGCTTGTATTTTTTGCCCGTTACTCGCAAATTACAGTAGACACGCACGACATCAATTTCCACTTTTGTTCCAAAAAAACTAGATAATAATTAACCATGCCCACCCAATAATGTAATGCTTTTTTCTGTTTAGTCTCTTCTTACAATAACGTGATGGGTATGAAAGGTTCGTTCACACTAGAATATAGTTTTCTTTACTCCATTTCCTTTCTAGCCTATATTCGTTTATCTATTCAAACAAGCTACATATTAAACGTAATTTATTATAAAAAAAAATGATAAAAAATGAAATTCAAAAAATAAGCAAAAATCTCTTTGTTGATGCCTGGCTATAATTTGATCTGAAATGGTACGCATAGTTCCTCAACTCATCTTTGTCTCAAGCTTTGGCCTCGATCGACTTGTCCAAAATAGGGAATTCCTTTCTGACTATATGTGACTGTCACTCACAACGTGGTATAATAATACGAACTCTCATCTCAAAACGTCCAATTTTGTTATGATGGCTAATCCCAAATTCACAAACAACTGTACTTGTAAACAAAGGCAAGACGCTCGTCAATTTTTTTGCGAAGAATTCCACTTATTTAAAGTTTCGAAAAACTGTACTCAAAACTTATCCCGTTGCCTAAAGGCAGAAAAGTCGCCGTTTAACCCAACCTCCTCCAAAGATCAGGAGAGCTCATTCCATCAAAAGGCAATCATAACTACTTGCGCTTACACATTTGCTATTTCTATATAAATTTGATAAAAAGAACATTGCGATGAAATCTTCATGTGACGTTCTTCCCATCCTATGAAAATAGGTTGCTATAAGTAGTGCCTTTGCTTGAGAAACGAAGGTTCGTTGTAGGCAGCATTTCCTTTGCAACGTACCAAATTGATTTCAAATCTCGCTTCCTAGCTGTTCTGCGAGAGTGTACCGGTATTTAACTCTTATTCAGATATAAACGTAATTATGGAACATCTGAGCCACTTAGGATTTTATATAAACACATGAATAACGTTTGTAGCCTTGTTTCCCTCTCAGACTCAATACATATTATGAAAAAATGCTACATAAAGCTTGTGCCTTGCCCCTGTCATACCTAAGTAATACAATGAAGCTGACAAAGTTGACAAAACATATGAGAACTTCCACTCTCCAACGCTAGTTCGAGTCGCCTTATCCTGTACCCTCGTGCCTACTATCAATATGCATTTCTGGATTAAACGAGAAAAAGAAATTTTCGTTTATTCCCTTTGTTCTCTTGCGACTTGAAAAGTGCACTGAATTACTTAATTTGGATAATAAGTTAACCTGCGCTCTGTGCGAGCAATCTTAAGTACCTTTAGCTGTAATTCAACCTGTAGCTGATTTCGAAAACAATGAAAATAAATAAATAAATAAAAAAAGGCCAAATCCCATATCAGCATAACTCGATTCATTCATTTGACAGCAAGGAACCGCAATAAATTTTCATCTGGAACGTAGATCTGTAGATATACATTCGAACTCGAGGCGGAAGCGTTTCAAATCTATCGTCTGATACGACCAAGATCAACCCTCCATGGATTAGCAGGTTTATAGGCTGGCGTATCAAAATCTCAAGCCTATAAAAAATCAAATCTTTACAAATAATTGTTTTTTTTATTTTTTTTTTTTTAATTAGAATTTTAATTTGAAAGTTTACGCGACCCATATACACAACCAATTACCGAACAGTTGATAGTTAAATTTAAATTTACTTAAGATTAATTTGGAAAGTTTTTAATATTCGCATAAAAATGTTTTAATGTGCTTTTGAAAATGCTTAACTGTTTTCATTTTCATTGCACGAAAACCTATTTAGTTATTTATACTTACTTAAGTGTGTATGCGTACGTATATGCGTCTTATGGATTTTAAACTCAACTTATTTTGAATTACGCTTCATGTTCAAATACAATTTTAAAAAAAGTCATTTGCAAAAACTCGAATACATACAAATTTGCATAAATATAGCCAACGCAAAAATGAACTTATTGCGAACACACGATATCACTCACATACGTATATGCGAACATGCGTATATTTCTGTGTCATATTATCGCACACACACGCACACACACACACACACACACACACACATCATCATGCGCGGGTTGTTTGTAATAGACTCCAAGCAATTCATTCATTCATTCATTCATTCACTCATTCATTCATTCAGTCAGTCAGTCAGTCAGTCACTCAGTCATTGAGTCAGTGAAATGTACTTAAACGTAAATTGAATTTATTGCAATTTCCTCCATTACAAAACTTTTTCTTCTCTTAAACTAACTATTGCTGAAGATTTTTTATGTACAGTTTATGCAATCAGTTAAGCGTTGATGTTTATTTTGTGAAAATTCCATTAACGAATAGATATGCTTAATGGGTTACTCCTCATTGCTTACATATCTGAAAGACAGAGAGAGAGAGATAAGAGACAACTTAAGGAAGGATAGACGTAAAAAGATTTTGTTTACTCGTACAGTCAGAGTCATGTCTTGAAGGATGAAAAGTTACATTTAATGTTAAAAGTAAAATAATCAAAAATTCATTAAAAGTACACGCGACTTGAAAGCCAATAAACTGATAAGGATATGAGCGTCGCAAATGCAGGCTTTTCATGTTCTCAGTTTGGAGTAAAGCTATACGAAAAGTGGCTGCATAGGCGAATTTGGTATTTTTCGTCCCGTAACAAATGGACAAAACTTCAGCTTACCTTTATGGCCTTAAAGTGCGACAAAGCATAGCATTCGGATTCACTTGTCCATCTGCAAAATAGTAAAAACAGTCGAAATCGACTTTTATGACGCCAAAGTTATTTTATTAGTTAATTACCTGGACGAGCAGAGAATCACAGCGCAAGCCTATTAGTGATGAATTTCTCGTTGCAATCGTATAAACGACAGTGCATATTGAAACTTTCCTCAAAGGTAATGTAAATAAGGGGACGACCATTTTGAAAGCGACAGTTAATACCTTAAGTTTATTGTACAACTATCGCTCCACGAGTTCGTGATTACAAGAAACTGCAAGCATTTATATTTCCTGAACCCTTCAAGAAAGGGGCAGACGTTAGGATTAGCATGACGCGCCTACATCTGATCTGTTTACAAATTATTTAAACGCTTGCAGTATCTCTGTTACCCACATGCAAACAGCCATTGTAGACTCCTCACTTGATCCATTAACAAGCACTCATTATTCATTTCAACCGTATACAGAGGACATATATATCTCCTCTTTTATTTATGTTATGTTGTGTACCCGTACTTTCTTACCTCGGATATCCGGTCATTTCATATGGTCTTAATCTCTTAGGTGACTGTTAATCCTATTTGATTCTGTGATCCTAATACCATCTTCTTGGTTTTTTCCCCATTGGCATTTTCTCATTGAACTCGCTGAGGAAGAACCAAAAACGGTAACCGCACTTCGTAGGTCACTACAGTCATTTCTCTTCTCAATTGGATTGTCAATAGATCTTTAGAACTCATTCGAAAACATCCGAACGTATTCTCTGTCACGTTCTATCGCGCATTCGGTCGCATTCAATAACATTATTCTTATTCTTTACCTAGATCCAAAATGAATTTCGAAGTTGGTCTTCTTCTTCACGTTTGCTTAGCTTACGCTTGCAAAAACCCTGCCATAAGTGCATTCTGTTCGAAAGAGATCACTTTGAAGGCGACGAGATGAATTCGGAAGAATGATACAACATTTTTCATTCTTTTAATTAGAATTAAAATTTGGACTAGAGACGAATTGATTTTTGCGTGTCTGCATTCTTCAAGCACTTTAAAAATTTTCAACCAAAATTAAAGTCCATTGAAATTTGTAGTAAGTATTCCTCACGTTTGCTTGGCTCTTACAGTTATTTTCAATTTCATCTGTTTACTTAAATATCCAATTACGACTTTTTGAATCAGCGAACATATCAACAGCTGAACAGCAGATTATCCCGAACATTTCAACATTTCAATGACAATTAAATGTACATAACAAATGTGTGCATAGGTATGTAAATTTGTAACTAGGATTTGTTTCATAGAAAATATGCGTAGTTTTACAGTAAATACGTGGATAGAACCAGAATTAGAATTATGGACAGACAATTTCCGGCTTGAAAGACAACGTAATAATATTACGCCCCATATATATTAGTTATATGTATATCGTCTCAGCATCACATTCGAACGCTTTCTCCACAAACCTTCGATACTGTCCTTTCCTCCATTAAGCCTAGAACTACGGGATGTACTCCGCGGAAATATTTCAATTTTCAAACTTTGAAAAGTCTTAAATTGTGTTTCTGAATTTTTGGAACCGTTTGAAGGCCTTTTATTGCACGCGAAAAGCCTTTTTCAGCTTTCTGAGACCCCCAACCCTCGCGGGTGGGATTTTCGAATGTCCAAACATTGATAACTCGGCCAATTCTGATCAAAACGAAGATGATCTTTGGTCCAGTGACTAATAAAAATAAAATACGTTTATTTGGCTTTCTTTCTATCTGTTCTATCTGTTCTAGTTCCATCGTATAAGGACACCAATGAACGCATTCCAATAATAAAAAATCACCAATAATTTCTTTAACTTTATATTGTCGAAAGTGGAAATACGGCCGTAGTTCTAACGTTAAATATTTCTATATGTTCTATATGTTCTGTACCATATGGATGTGTTCCATATTATCGAACAAAAAAGTATTAAAATGCAAATCATATTTTCGGACACATTTTCGGACGGCTTTTTCTCTCTATTGAAAAGCATTAACTTGCGGGTTGTAAGTCACGTGAATGAACAGAGCTTTGTTCCCTATAATTTTTTTAAAAGATTTTCGCAAAAATCGAAGCGAAAAGCGGATATATTCGGATAAAAGGATTTCTCCTTTTAATCCCTGAGTTAATGGTGTGATCTTTGAGGTCAGTGCTATTAAATTTCTCCTCTCAATTTTCATTTATTTTGGGTTAATATTTATTTTTATTTGAAAACTTCCCTTCCATCCTTTTTTCATTTTTTGGTAGTCATTTTTTGGTAGAACTTTCACTATTTTATAGAAGAGACACCTGGGGGTTTAATGATTTTTATGTTACATTTATTATTGATTTATACGAAAATTTCCATAACAATAAGTTGCACCGATCGTAGCGAAAGGCGAGTGTTTATGCCATTTTTATTTTTAAAATTTTTCTTTTAATGCATTTTAAATCTATTCCAATATGAGAAAAAACAAGTAAGAAAATTATATTCGGTCGTGACCGAATCTTTTATGCCCATCACTGGAAAAAGAACTAAATTGTCTGTCACACTCTATAATGTTGAGTGAGCGCGGCTGGCTTTTCCTATTTTCAGAATAAAAGCGGAAATTTATATGGTGTAAGAGTAAAAGGCAGTTTTTGGTGAGCGTTATAGGCGTGTCCTTTGACAGCTTTGGGCCATTTTAAAATTATTTTGCAAATTTGTAGACGATCTCTTCATTTTTGCGAATGTTTATCACAGATGCTTACTATACAGTACCTGGCGTCTTGAGCCGATAGACAGACGAACGGACAGACGTGATTAGTTTCATTCCCAATTTGAAAATGGCCGAGAATTTATATACATTATGGACGAATATTTTTGCGGGTTATTAAATTTTTGAGAAAAAAATCATGTTATGACGCACACTATAAAATTAAATAGGCGTGGGGAATTCTTTCCATTTTCGTACTGCAGCGTCGCCCGTAGAATGGTCACTATAGTAATGATCAAAAAACGAATTTTGCAAAAAACTGGTTCGGCAAGGACGTGTCCTTCGACCGATTTGGCCCATTTTCAATACCAACCTACATATAAGAACTTCCAATATTTCTGTTCTGTTTGAAGTGAATAGCTTCCTTTTGCGGTCAGGAGAATGTTTACAACAGACATTATACAAACTGACAGACGGACATCATTAAATCGCTTCAGAATTTGACGCTGATTACGAAAATACATAATTTGTGGCCTCTCTGAAGCTTTCTTTCTCTGGGCGTTGCAAACGTTTCGACAAAATGAACATACCCCTCTCATCATTCGGTGACGGGGTATACAAAAATATATAAATAAATAAACAAAAAAAATTTGTAAAGCATTAAATTGCCTCGATTGGTGCATGGATAAATTATAGTGCATATATAAAGAAAAGATTGAGGTGATGGCGAACGTTGCAGTTAAACTAAATATTTACAGAGTGTTTTTCATTGTTTTTACTTAAGTACGAATATTGGCCAACACGCTGAAGAGGGGTAATTCAGGAGAGCCAAGCGCCGCTCAAGATCTTCAGAGATTTTACTTTATGGTCTTTAACCACTTTAACCCACCGCACTACTCATCCCCTCGTCAGAATAGCATCAGTTTTTTATGTTCAAGCTCTCGCTGTTAGTGGCTGAAGCTATTTACCGTTTTTCACTGCTACTCGTACGAGATGTAGATAAGCTTAAGTGTTGCACCATTTTGTCACAACAACGAACGACTCTTATTGCAATCGCTTAGTAGTAGCAGTGAAATATTAAAGACTCACAAACAAAACGGAAGAATATAAAAATAAAAAGAAAATTGCAAATTATAAGAAAAAGAAGTAAAAAAAAAAAACTCTGAACTCTTGAAAAGTTAAGTGTCAATGAAGCACACACAGCACCACATACCGGAACATTATATGAATTCTGTTATAAGAAGTTTTCAAGTAAAAATGCGAAAAGGAAGAAAAGTTTGCTTCAAAACAACGATGTGCGGAGGGCGGGTGAATATTTTCTCTTTACATCTAACAATATTTCAAATATCCGGCTTCTATGGAAAGTATTAAGAGGTCATTTGTTGTTGTTTCTCTTCTTCTTAAACACATGTACGCTCACATATGTGTTTCGTTTATTATTGGACTCGTATGGAATTTGATTTGCGTTTTGTAATGCGTTCAATGTTGAAAAACAAAAACACAAAAAACAATTTTGAGACTGAAATTTCGAATTGCATAATATACAAACAAACTATGGTAATATATATCCGATAAGTATCGTATTCTAGATCGATCTAGATATATCTGTCCATGTGTCCATGTGGATATGTGTGGTAAAATTGCACCCGGTAGCAAAATTTGGGATATGGGTTTCAAGGTCGTTGTTGGACATGGGCCATATCGATCAAGGAACACGCCTACAGAAAGGCATAAAAGGCTTTCAGAATATTGGCTTTCAAAGCTTCTAAGCATGTCTTAAAGGTAATCCCCATGAACGCTTTATTTCATTTTTTTTAACTTTTTAGGGCGTAACATCACCCTGGCAGTTAAAAAAGCGTTTTTTTAATCGTTTTTTTGGAATAAAAGGCAGGCTAATACAATAATGAATTTGTATGGAAAAAAAGTAATTTTTGTAAAACATTAAAGGGCCATTCTCGTGAGACATTTTTAACGGTTCTGTAGAAAAAGCACTAAAGCCGATCAAAATTTAGATCTGAAACGAAAATCACTAAAGTAATTTTAAAAAATTTCGATTTTTAAGTGATTAGCAGAAATATTTGAATGAAAAAGTTCAATTTCAAATTTCAATACATTTTATGGATGCCACGTCAAGAGGAACCTGAGAGGATCCTATCGATGCAATTAAGAAGTCATCGAATAGACTAGCAATTACCAGTGGAGACCTTCCAGTGTATCGCTAGTGTTTCACTATATGGATGGATGGACAGATGTCATGGAAAACAATGACTATGTTGTTTTTTTGATATTCCAAAGAGAGATTGTCGTCTTCCTGCCAAAATGAGTCAATTTCACAGTCGACGACTTGTTGAGATTCATCCGAGAATTCTTATACATAGAAATTCTCAATGTACGTCCACTTTTCATTCTCAGTTAGGATACGAGCCCAAAAAGACTTTCTTTTGTATTGTTCGGGCGGAGAGAAAAGGCTACTGCTTTTTTGACAGTTCGAAAATATATTGTTGCAGCAATGAAATGACTTTTTTCCTCAAACGTTTCATGCTAAACTTGAAAGATTTTGTTATACATGATTAATGAAGGTTAAAAAGAGATAGCAATATCTTTTATAAAGAGTTACCGCAATTCAATAAATTTTACTCTTATGTTAAAAAGAGATAAATACGCTTCGCAATACATTTCATAGGTTGGCAGCATTGATGGCATGATTATGTTTGTAAGTCTACTAAACATAACAGAAGATAACCCTAATTATCTACATTTTTATAGAATGGCCGACTTTTAAAAAGATGGTGCAAACTTTTAAATGTAATCAATAAATATTTTTAGTTCTTTGTCATATCACTGTGAACAAAATTTCAGAAATTAATTTAATTAAATAAGTATGACAAACAATTTATTAATTAAACAAACTAGAGACTTTTACGCTTAATCAAATTGTAATCGCTCCCTATCCAAGTATTTTTTTAATAACAACAGCTGTTTATGAAATTCTTTTCCAAAGTTATATTCGACAGTAGTTTAGATAAAAATTTTGTTTAAATGACTTTTTAACAAATTTAGTCGATCTTTTACAGCCTAATTTTTATCAGGTCTGTGTCTGAAGCAAAGAAAGTGCCGCAAAGAAGTTTCGGAAGGGATGATTTTTAATGCATCATGCATATGATTGATAACGAGATTAAATGAAATTATATTACAAGTGGACGAAAACCGTCCGAAAAGCAAGGTGTAGAGGTTCAAAACTCCCCGAAGCCTTTTTTCGCGACTCTGTCAAGAAAGTAATTTTGCTACCACAAAAATAATGAAAGCAAATTTTATATAAGGAAGAAAGGAAGACATTTCTTGAAGAACCTGAATTGCGTGTTGACATTTACTACTTGTTTCGGATAGGAATTATTTTGTAAGAGATGGAAACATAGAACATCGGTTTATTTTCAAATTAAAGAAATGCGTCTTATTTAAATAAACTTGCGACAGTATGCGAAAATTCTGATAAGTTAATCAGTTGATATGGTCGTTAATGATCCCGCTGTTATCGATGTGGTTATAGAACCGTTGTACTGTAGTATAACGGTCCGTATAACCGTTCTCAATACTACAGTATAACGGTTCTCAAGACACTAACTGTTTCCTTTATAACCACATCGATAAGAGCGAGATCATTAACGACCATATCAACTGAGCTTGAAAGTTTGTAAGGCATCCAAGTGATAAATTTCCTGTTCTTCTCTTTCTTTTCGCTTAGTGAGCGCTATTACATAAGACCGTTGGCATATAGAAAGGTTTAATGTATTTTCTTCCAGTCATGAACCGCGTCATTCGTATCAGCGCCAATATATTTATGTGACGCATATGTCTTTTCTTTGCTACACGAACGATGTACACGCATAATTTGTACCGATTGGAAATGGGCCACGTACCAAAATGTTACCCGGTATAGAAAGCATGTAGGAGTATAATCCCAATTAATATCATATGGCCGGGAACGACAACCGTATTCATCCACAAATTCCGCATTCCATGAAGCACAACAAAAACTCTTGTTTTGAGATACGCAAGGCTACGACCGACTGACAAGTACTGCTATGCGATAAAGATTGATCAGTTATGTCTAAGA